>PISW01010592.1:0-48342 GCA_004023785.1 Mungos mungo | reverse complement strand
AGGGGAGGGATTGGGCCAGCAGGACCCCTGCTGCTTGGGGGGGGGGCAGGTCCTCTGGGATGCACATGCTCTGTGGTGGGGTGGGGCTGTCTGCCATCTTGGCTGATGCAGGGAAGCCCGAGGAGTGGCCGCTGCCCTGTGCTGGTCCCGCCCCCATGACTTCATAGGACAGAGGCCAGGTTCAGTGTCCAGCACTGGCCCCTGCAGCTCCGGGTGTGGCTGAGCCCCCGCAGTGGTGACGCTGGGGATGATCATCCCCTTGTGAAACTGCTGACCAGCACTTGGTGCCAATCAAAGAGGGGCTTCACCCACATCCACTCAAACCTGGGGCGACTCCGCACCCTGCCGGGGCAGCGGAGCACGCGTTCTTTCTGTGATTAAAACGATCACGTTTAGGAGATCACGCTCTAAAGCTGCAACTGAACTTGGAATCAGGAGATGGCTGGGCTGGTGTCTCCAGGAGGCCCGGGCCTGGCGGGCGGTGGGAGTGGCCCCTGGCGCTGGGCTTGGCTCATGGCCTCCTCTCTCCGCCCCTAGATGCCAATGGGGGTCCCGATGGGGAAGTCGATGCTGGTGCTGCTCACCTTCTTGGCCTTGGCCTCGTGCTGCTTTGCTGCTTACCGCCCCAGTGAGACTCTGTGCGGCGGGGAGCTGGTGGACACCCTCCAGTTCGTCTGTGGGGACCGCGGCTTTTACTTCAGTAAGTGGGGCGGGGGGCGGGGGGAGGGGAGGGCACACCCAGCAGGTGCTCCGTAAACGCTGTAGTCCCCTGTGCCATTTCTCAGACACCCATGGACACCCTCCGGGATACCTGGCGTGGGTGGCCAGGCAGAGGGAAGCTCCTGAGACTTCATGAGCATGGTGGGGACCTGGAGTCCACGTTTCTGGGGTGCCTGTGGTGCGTGGGGGTGGCGCTCACACCCCTGAGCTTCCTGCAACGTGGGAAAAGTAGAATGCTCTCTTTCCAGGAGAGACCACAGCAGGTGTGGGTGGGGTGCAGGGTGGGCTGGAGGCAGACCCCCGCCCCAGCAGGGAGGCGGACTTTCCCCTCACTGCTTCTTCCTGGAGGGTGCCTGACATTTTGACGGTGAGCAGATATTTGTGAGTTATCTGATTTAACGTTTAATAGAATGGATCGAAGACCCATAAAAACAAAAGCGTGTGTTTCCTGCCCCGTGTGCTGGGGGCGCCGCCCGCCCCGGGCTTACAGGAGAGGAGATGAGGCCCCTGCCTACAGGACAGTACTGGGGGTCGGGCGTACTCCTGGGGCGCGGGCCACAACGTGGGCTTTGGCTGTTTCTTGTGCTTCTCTCTCTCCATGTCCATCCTGGGACTGGGTTTTTCCTGAGAACTCTGCCTTTTCTTGCCCCCGGGCCTGTGTGGGCCCCCCCAGCCCCCCACCCCCCGTTGGAGGAGACCTCTTCCTCAAGGGCATGGGCTCTTGCCCTCACCTCCCAGAAAGCTCAGCCTCAGTTTCCTTATCTACAGGATGGGGAGGGGAGCATTTATCTGGATAGTGGGAGGCACGGAGGAGCAGGCCCAGGCTGACCCTGAAGGTGGGGAGCGCATGCTCGCTGCTGTGGGCTCAGCCACCTCCTTCCCCAGCAGGAGCCCAGACGAGGGTGGGGGTGGGGGAGGTAAGACGGTGAGTGACCTGGCCCTGGGGCTCCCCGGGCGACGCCCCCCTCGGCAGCCTTGGTCTCTAAAGCTTCTCTTTGAAAAGCCCTACTGCTTCTCCAGGCTTCAGAAGCCCAGTCCACCCTGGCCTCGCTGTGCCCTCCCTGTCCCTCTCACCTGCCTCCTTCGGGGGCAGGTGCCCAGGGTGTGGGTCCCCTGCAAGGAGGGCTGGGCCCAGCCCCCACCCGTGGTACCTCCTCCCCACTGACGCCAGTCCTCGCCCCCGCCCCCTGCGCCCCCAAGGCTAGGGCCGGTACTCTTCCTTGCAGCTGACCTTGGAGCCCAAGCAGCGGAGGGGCGGGGACGACGGGAGGAAAGGGGGGCGTGGTTTCATGTAGGTCCTCACTCCTCCCCTCCCGTCTTCCCCTTCTTCTCCCATGCCTGCCTCGGCGTCTCGAGGGCTGCGGCCCCCAGGGTCCTGCCCCGTTCAGGGATGGCACTTGCGTCCCAGCGTGGCCTTCGACACGGGACCCTGCGCCCCGCATCCTGGGGGGCGGGGCCCCTGGCGGGCTCACGCCTGCGCATTTCCCACACCTCCCCGGGCAGTGGACCCTGGAGGCCCTGCCCGCGGTCCCCGCGAGGAGGGAGGCGCCGCGAGGCCAGGGTGCTGGCACCCCACCTGCGTCCGAGCCGCGCTCGCGCGCTGCCCCGGGGCTCAGTGCGGCTCTCGTTCCCCCTGCGGGACTTCCAGGCAGGCCGGCGAGCCGCGTGAACCGCCGCAGCAGCCGTGGCATCGTGGAAGAGTGTTGCTTCCGCAGCTGTGACCTGGCCCTTCTGGAGACCTACTGCGCTGCCCCCGCCAAGTCCGAGAGGGACGTGTCGACCCCTCCGACCGTGCTTCCGGTAAGCAGCCCGGGCCACTGCTGGGGGCGGGGGTGGGGGGGGGCCAGGGCTCAGCCAGCTCCTGGGCTCGCGGACTGCCGCGGACCCCCCCCCCCCACGCCAAGGACCGCGGCCCAGAGCGGCGCCGTCTAGCTGTTTCCCGTGGGCAGGTGGGATGGGGCATAGGGCCGAGACCCCCTCCATGTGAGGCCATGGAGGGTCCACGAGGGAGGACAGGGCGGCTGGGGGCAGGAGCCAGGAGCGGCCCCCCCCTTGACTGGCCCTTCTCTCCCCACCCCCCCAGGACAACTTCCCCAGATACCCCGTGGGCAAGTTCTTCCAATATGACAGCTGGAAGCAATCGGCCCAGCGCCTGCGCAGGGGCCTGCCTGCCCTCCTGCGCGCCCGCCGGGGTCGCGTGCTCGCCCAGGAGCTCGAGGCGTTCAGAGAGGCCAAGCGTCACCGTCCCCTGATCGCCCTGCCCACCCAGGACCCCGCCGCCCACGGGGGCGCCTCTCCGGAGGCGTCCACCAATCAGAAGTGAGCCAAACCGTCGTAATTCTGCTGAACGGCACCGCCCACCTGGTGCTCTCCTCCTGACCAGGGACCGGCCCATCGGGTCCCGCCTCTGACATCTCTCGGTACCATTTTCCCTCCGCGGGCTCCCCCACCCTCAGCCCCCATGCCCCAACCTCCCCATGTCAGGCTCTTTTCTCCTTGGCCCTCACCATCGGGCCGAGGGAGATCCTAGTAACATCTCTAAAAATGTACAAACTCAATTGGCTTTCAATACCCCCCCAAAACTAGCCCCCAAATTATCCCAAAAATGCACAACAAAAAACTAAAACTCTGAACCTCTAAATGACACACACAAATGCACATCCCCTTAAAGTCCCCTTAAAACCAATTGGCTTTTTAGAAAACACCAGAGCAGTAATTTGGCTTAAAAAAAAAAAAAACCCTAAGCATATCAATTGGCTAAAAAAATACTAAAACCAAATTGGCTTCAAAATAATTGGCATGATGAAAGAATTAGGCACCCCCCCCCTTCCATCTCTTCCCCGGGGACCTTGAGTCGGATTGGCCGCGGCTCGGGCCCCTGACCATCCAGGAGAAAGGAAGGGCCCCCGATCTGAGGTTTAGGCGCGTCACTTTCCAGCCAGCTCCGGCCCCCAGGGAGAACTCGGCCGCCCTGCAGCTCGGCCCCGCCTCGCTCTTTGCTCTTTCCCACCCTCGAAAGTCACCATGGAGCTAGCTGGGGGTTCCCACTGAGACCGACGAGGGGAGAACAGAACATGAAAACCAAAATTTGTGAAAATAAACTTTAATTGGCACAGACCCCCATCCACCCTAAAATCGATCCTCTGCAAACCCACACACCCCGAATTCTTAACATCTCGACCCCCTACTCTAAAAAACAGGCATATCTTGCAGACACCCCCCTACATGTACGCGAACACACCCTCACACATGCACACACCCTCACACACAAGCACACCCACGCACACACATGCACACACCTACACATGCACACCCACTCACACCCATGCACACACCTACACACTTACACATGCGCACACCCCCTCACGCACATGCACACCCCCTCACGCACATGCACACACACGCACACAGATGGGTGACCCCAGCACGGTGCAGATTAGACCGCATTCTGTCTCGGCCCCATGAAGCTGTTTGGTGAGGAGGTTTTCATGTGCTGCTCTCCCCTCTGGACCCCTGGGACGCGAGCCTCGGTGGGGAGAGGGTGCGTCCCAGGCCTAGGTGGGCGACCCCTCTGTCTGAGGGGAAGGAGGTGCCTTTCGCCACAACCCCGGTGGCGTGAGTCCCGAAGCCCCCGGGCCCCACGAGCGTCCATGCCCCCTACCATCGTGGGGAGCGCGTCTGGCCGGACTGAAGGCGGCCGTGGCCGGAGCGAGATGCGCGCAGCGTAGCCTGACCCCCTCGGCGTGTTCCCGTGGCAAGACCGAGGGACCCCCGGCACGCCGAGGGCCCGCCGCTGCCTGCCCTCGGGCGCCTCTCAGGAGGCCGGCAGCGGCGCTGGGGAGTGTGGGAAGTCTGGCGGTTGGAGGGGCGGGTGGGGGGCACTGGGGGCTGGGTGGGGGGACCGTGGAGCAGGAGGTGGTCCTGCGGGATTTGGAGTCGCGAGTCAGGAGTGACGGAGATCGGCAGAATCACGGATTGAATTAGGGACCCAAATTGACGTCAATTGATCTATTACCCCCCTTTAATTGGTTTCTCCTGGGGCTTTTTTCCTTTTTTTTTTTTGATCCCTCCTTAGCTTTTTACGCGCTCACATATCAACTTAATCTTACTCCCGCCCCTGTAACAGGGGAGCAGTGACAAAGTAACGACGCACGAAGCCACCACCACCACCTCTGCGGCCGAGCCGCCGTCCTGCTCTCCGCCATTTATCGTCCCGATTTGTTTTTTGTTTTAGTCTGTCCCTGTCGCTTGGGTTGAGTGGGGAGAGTGGGGCCTCCGTGGGGGCGCTGGCCACTGCGCCCCACGGAGCAGCCGGAAGGGAAGGGAGCGGGCCGCCGCCCGGCCTGGCCTCCGGGGACAGTGGCTGGTCCCCGGAGGTCCTGAGGGACGGAGGAGGGGCGGGGAGGTGTCTCCTCTGTGTTAGGAAGGTGCTCGGAGGCCACCAGGAGATGGGGGCCCCTGGCTGGCCCAGGCCGGCCAGGGGGGAAGGGGCTGCAGGCGTGTGAGTAGAGGGGCTCCATCAGGCTGGAGCACGTGGCCGCCTTCCTTGCACTTGGGGAGCCCTCCCCCCACCCCTCGGTGACACCTTGCCCGCCTCCTCAGCACCCTGTCTGGTCCCCAGGAAGCTCAGAGCTCCGCGGGGCATCCTGGGGCCCAGGCAGGGTGAGGTCGGGGAGTTGGGGAGGTCAGGAGGGTGCAGGCCCGCAGAGCAAGAGAGCTGCAGGAAGGTCCATCGGCTGGGGTCGCTTGGGCCCCGAGGCCCGCGGGTCTGGTGACACCGAAGCAGCCACCGTCTCGGCGCCTAGGGCTGTGGCAGGGACCCGGGCGGCTGGAGGTTTACCTCACCCCCGCTTCTGCCTCCAGTGCAGCCCCCCTGCACGACAGCCTGACTAGCATTCTAGAGGCCCGAGGCTTCTGGGCCCCGGCGACGGGACTGGCACCACCCTGGGGGCGGTCGGTGCCAGTCCGCCAGAGGCACAGAGGGCCCTTCGGCAGGCGTCCGGGGAACGGGCCATTCGGACCATTGGATAGAAACCCAAAGAGCCAAATTGTTGTAATTGGGACCCAGATTGGCCTGAGATCCAAAAAGACTCGGAGGCACCCTAAATTGTCCGCCCGTCCTGCCGGACGCTCATCTCACCCAGTGTTACACTCTGCCTCCTTTGGGATGGGCGCTCCAGGCCGTCTGCTAACGCTCCTCTGTGTCCCCCCTGTGAGCAGCTCTCCGAGGGTCCTCAGCCATCCTGACCCAGGCCCCCCGTCTGACCTCCCGAGCCCCTGCTTGTGGCCGTCCATCTTTTCTCCCCCCTCCACTGTCTTCAGCAGGACCCCCTCTGGGTCCCCCCGTGCCATCACCTGAAGACCCCCACGCGCCGAGCACCAAATGTCATCCTGCCCACTGCCCCGGTCCATCTGGCACTGGCCGGTGCGGGCCTCCACTCGACCCCTTTAACATGCTGATATTTCTGGCAAAACTCATTGCTTGGGTTTTGTCTTTAACGTTTATCGCTTGCAATCCCAATAAAGCATTCAAATTTACCTTGTTCTGAGTCCTCTCTTTCACTGGCGCACGGGGTCAAGGAGAGGGGGGCGAGGGAGGGAGGCCCCTGGGGGTGCGGCCACCCCTCTGCTCCCCCACGGCACAGATGGCAAGTCAGGGCAGCCTGGAAGCCTGCAGACTTCTGGCGGCGACTGTGGCCTTCTGCGTGGGGCCGAGGCCCTGGGGCCCTCTCCGGTGCCCAATCCTGAAAGATGGGGTGCCCGGCTGCGAGGAGGGGCTCTGAGGGGAGGGTTTCCAGGTGCCACCGAGGAGAAGGGACGTGTCTTCCCTGCCGACCCCAGGGACCTCTTCCAGCCTGGGGGTGGGTGCCGGGGGCCCACTGGGTTCCGAAAGGTTCTGGAAACTAGCTGTTGCTGGAGATGGGGGGATTCGTGTCGCCTGCCCACCCAGCTGCACACACACAGGCTTACACTCCCCTCAAGATGGAGGCCACAGCCCTGCACTGTGCTCCCTGATTGCTCTGGCCTCTGACCTTAGGGTCCTGGGCTGGTAAGAAGGTGGCAAAGCTGGCATCTGTGATGCTCGCAGCCTCTGCTGGTCGCCTCCCTGCCTGCCCCCAAGCCCGGGGTGCAAAGGTGCACCGTTGTGGGCAGAGGAGCAGAGGGGGCAGGAAGCGTCGGCCGGCCGGCCCAGGGCTCTCGGGCTGTCTGGGTTGGGGGAAGGCCTCCGGCCCTGAACCCCGTCCTCTTCATCTGGTACCCCCTGGCCCGGTGCTGGGCCGTTACAGGCTCAAGGCCGGTCCGCCACAGTCTCGAGTGGCCTCCTCCACACAGGTGGCTGTGGTGTCCACATGCACCGAGAACTCCAAGCAGGAGGACCAGGGGGCTGCCTGGAGGAGGCAGGACCAGCCTCCAAGGGTGAGGAAAAGAGTGAGCTGAGAGGGGACGCTGCCCACCTTGGGGACTGACAGGTGAGGCTGCGGTAGCCGGTGGGGCAGGGGCCCAGGGCCCGGCAGGACAGGTGCACCCTGCCCAGGTCAGAGCCTGTCTCCCATCTGCCCCCGCAGATCCCCTTCAGCCCTGCCTGGTTCCCCTGGGGGCGCTGGGCTCAGGGTCTCCTGTCCTCCCAGCTCTGGGCGACCCAGGCCCTCTCCATCGGCCCCCCGGCCCCACGCCGGGCCCTCCTGTGATGCCTCCTGTCCCTCACTGCAGCCCAGCCCACCTGCACCCTTCCGGAGACCCCTGGGTTAGCCCCAGCCCTGCTCCGCCCCCAGGGCAATGCAGCCCCCACCCCAAGCTGCTTGGCCAGGTGTTCTGGGCTGCCAGGTTCGCTTATCCCCCCTCCCCCGCTCTGTAAACTCTCAGCTCATCCTGGGGCTTTATTCATGCATTCACACGGACAAGCACTCCCATTTGCAGGGCACCCCAAGCTCAGTGTCATGGAGAGAAATGTTGATGTCCGTGGACTCTGGGGCGCAGGCCTGGAGGAGGTGGGGAGCCTGGGGTTCTCTTGGAAGGAGGGGTGGAGAGGGACCCGGGGAGTCCAGGGTTAGGGAGAGAGGCCAGGCTGCAGCAGTGAGAGACGAGGTCAGGGCTGGAATCGGGGCGTCACAGACCGCTGCCACTCATTCAGCCAACATTGACGGATTCCCACGACGCTGGGCTGAACAGTGTCCCCCTGCAGGACCACATGCCCACATCCTGCCCCTGGAGCCTGCGAACGTGACCTTGTTTGGAACAAGCGTCTGCAGGTGTCCGGGAGCTCATCCGGGACTCGGGGTGAGCCTCCGGGAGAAGGGAGGGGCGGACGGGGGGGCGGGGGCAGTGGAGCCTGGGAGCTGGGGGTCTCAGCCCTGGGATACCTGCATTTCAGTCTGGAGAAACTGACTTCAGACTCTGGCCTCCAGAATCAGGAGAGAGTGGCTTCCGTCCTTTGAGCTGCCCTGTTTGTGGTCACTTAGGAAAATTACATGAGGAGACACCTGCCCTGACTCGGTCCCTGTCCCTGTGCTGAGGATGCCGCAGGGAGCTCAGCAGGTGGCCGAGCCCACCCAGAGGGCCCCAGGCCACGCCCAGGCCAAGCGCCCGCTGGCGGCTAGTGCTCAGCCCCGCCCCACCTCACGGAGCCCAGGTGGTCCAGGCCCGCTTCTGCGCCTCAGTCCCCTGGAGGCAAGCAGGGTCCTCCTGATGACCCTGCATCCGGGCGACTCACGAGCATGTTCCTGCCTCAGGGCCTTGGCACACGCTCCCTGCACACACCCGGCCGGGTCACTCCTTACCCAGAACCCTGTGTGCAGCGGCACCCTCTCCGGGTCGCCTTCCTACCTGCTCTCACGAGGGCAATCCGTGCTTGCGTGTCCCCCAGCGATGCGCCGGATGCGGGGGGGACCCCGAATCCTGGCCGTGAGGGTCAGAAGGGGGGGTGCTGTTTGCTAAGCTGGAGACTTGGACTTTTTTCTGGGCTGCTGACCCACTCGGGTTGGCGTTCTCACCGAGCTGCAAAATGGCACCTGCCGGGGCCTGCAGAGCCCCTCAGCGTGCTGCAGACCACTGACCCGTTGCTCACGGCCGCTGCCCACCCTCCCAGGGCCCCCTGCCCTCCCCCTGCCGGACGAGATGGCGGACAAGGCCCGGGGCTCCCCACGCCACGGGGCACCAGTGCTGTCCAGCTGCAGTCTCCCACGCGGCTACTCTCCACACGCTCTCCCCTTAGGACCCTGCGTGGCTCCCATGGGTCACTGGGTAGACTGCAATCCCCAGGCCAAACTCTCCCGGGGTCTCCAGCACGGAGCACCTTGTATAGATCTTCAGTCACACAGCAAACCTCCCACCCCGTCCCGGGGGCTTCTCCTCTCCTACACACGTCGGCTGCTGTCTCCCGGGCCCTTTGGCATCTGCTCCTGCCCGGGTGGTCACACCCCTTCAGCGCGGTGCAGACACCTTCCCCTGCCCCACATGAGCCGGGAGGCAGGTGCGCTGTGGTGGCTGCCCGTGTGGGGTCCGCCCGAGCTCGCCCGGGTGGGGCAGGCTCAGCGCAGAGCTGGCCGGCAAGGCCCCAGCAGGGCGGCATCACACCTGCCTTCGGGGGGGCCCCTCCCCTGTCTGCTCCCCCTCTCCTTCCTGGAGGCCCGCCTGGCTCTGGCCCCTGGGCCTCGTCCCCAACAACCTGCATCTGCCTGCCCTGCCGGTGGCAGCTCCCAGGGCTCCTGCCCCTCCCCTCCTGGGCCGGGCGCGCAGCTGGTGCTCCCTCACACGGGTGCCCAGGTCAGGAGGCCACAGAGCTGGCCACGCGGGCCCGGTGGGCAGCGGCCTCAGGCTTCCGCGCGCAGCCCCCAGCCTCCCTCCCCGCTCCCAGCCCCAGCCGGCCCAGGCCTCAGCCGGCCAGGAACCAAAGAGAAAATGCCTGTTTATGCCAGTTACGCCGAAAGCAAAACGGTTTGTGGTTTGTGACCCAAATTTTTTGCCTTTTTTTTCAGAACATAACAAAGCTGAAGACAACTCCCTTCCCCCCCCAGGCAGACAGAACCGATCTGTTTACACCGCTCCCCCCCCCAGGCAGACAGAACCGATCTGTTTACACTGGCCGCAGAACATTCCTGGCCCGCTGGCCTGGCCCTCTCCCCCAGGCCATGCCCTCAGCACCAAGCGGTGGAGGGGAGCAAGGGGATCCAGCAGGGGTGCAGGGGCCCGCGAGGGGCAGGCAGGGGGGCCGGCGGCTGGACCGGGGAGGAGGATGCACGACCACACCGTCCCTCAGAGGCTCCGCCGCCCGCGTCTGCCCTGAGCCCCCCGTCCCACCCCTTCACACAGATACTGGGTCCCTGGGCTGCCACCCGCCTGCCCGCCCGCCTGCCTCCCGTTCCTTCCTGTCCCAGTGCCCAAGGCCCACATCCCCTGGCCCCGCTCAGCCACGGAGCCTGCGAAGGGTGGCCACGTTCCCTGCCCTGGGAGCTGGCATCCCACTGGTGTAGGCGGAGCTGCAGGTGTAGACCCTGTGACCCCAGCCAGACTCGGGGAGAGCAAGGTGGGGCCCCTCCCCCAGGACTCAGTGGGGCCAGGCTCATGCTGGAGCCCAGGGGTGGGAGCAGGCGAGGCCGCGAGGTGCCCTGGCCAGGAGGAGGGACCCTTTCCCATTCAGACCGTCCCTGGGCCTGTCATGGTTCTCTGGGGCCCCCTACCCTCCCTGCAGCCTTGCCTGCCCCTCCTCCTGCCTGCTCCTCTTCCCATCACCCCTCCTTTCTGTCTTGGCTCCTCTCTGCACCCCTGCACTGCCTCGTGCCTCGTGCTGGGTGCTGCAGAGCCAGAGCCTAAGAAGAGGGAATCCGTGGGCCAAGGGTGCACGCCCACAGACCCACTAGTGGGGGCCAGGCAAAGGCGCCCCGGAGACGTCTGCACCTGAGGAAGGCCATCAGACTGCATCTGAATGGTGCGTAGGAGCTGGAAGGGCATTGTGGGTGGAGGGAACAGCATGGTCAGTTTTGGAGTGAGCTGCCCTTTGCGAGAACAAGGCACAGGTGTGGGTGCACAGAGAGGGACATGAAGGCACATGGCGGCCATGGCTCCAAGGGCCCTGAATGCCAAGCCAAGAAGATGAACTTGACCTTGAGGGAGCTCTGGGCAGCAGGGAAGGATTTTCAAGGGGAGAGTGAGCCACTCAGATATGCATTCTAGAAAGATGGACCAAGCCTGGGGCTAACTGAAGCCGGAGGGTTAGCAGGGGTGGAGGGGGCACAGCAGGGTGGGGAGGACAGCAGCTGGGAAGTCCCTGCACGAGCACCCATCCCACCCCTCCCCCACCCCCGGGGGGGGCTGGTCCCAGATCCCCACTGTGGGGGTGGGGGTGGAGGCAGGGGACGCAGGCCCTGGGCACAGTCCTGTCCTGCTCCCGTGGGGCTGGTGGCCCCCACCCCTCTCCTGGCCAGAGCATCATTTTGGAAGGTCTGCACCTCTGCTTCCCTCTCCCTTCCTCGTCATCCCTGGCCTCCCCTCGATCAGGAACAGATGTGTCTCTGGAGCAGGAATTCTAGCTATTTGGTTAACCAGTCACTCAAGGGAGTTTCTGATAAGGCGATTTGGTTCTCCGCAGAGCCAGGGAGGGGGAGGAGCCAGGGCAAGGACTCCCACCCCCACCTTCCTTGCACCAGGAGCCTGGGGTGCTCCCAGCCAGGGTCTCCCGGCCGCCTGGCCCCTCTGGGGAAGACGGGCAGCTCCTGGGGTGCCAGGAGGTGTCGGAGCAGGTGGAGGTGGGCTCGGAAGGCCCCATCTCCTGCCCCACCCCCAGCTTGGGCGCAGCCAAGCTCCACCTCCCACAGCACGAGCAGGAGAGCCCCTGCCTCCCAGCCCTCATCCCTCCTTCCCTCCTTTCTTGTTTCCCCAGCAAACAAGGCCCTGGAGCCATGGAGATGAGGAGGAGTCCCTGCCTGCCCTCAGGACAATCAGACACAGTGAAGGAGGACCTCTGTGTCACCTCAGTGACGGAGCGCTGAGGACGCGGACACAGGCCAGGGAACCCCCACTGGGGGCCCGGTCCTCGTCCCCTCTAGGCAGCCACCAAGACAGCAGCTGACTCCCTGCTAAGGCCCTAAAGCGGACAGTCTCTGCTCGGACCTTGGGGGTGGCACCCCCTGGAATTAGTCACTCAGATCTGCCCCTTTGGGTCCCTGGTTCCCCAGAACCCAGCACAGCATCTGAACTTGTTCGATTCCATTCACAGCCACGGCTGCTGCGGCCGCTTTGATCCTCATGCACTTGGCTCTGACCTCCACGACATGGACCCCAGTACCTAGCCCAGTACCTGGTGCAGAGTACAGACTCTGTGGGTTCCGTGACTGCAGAGATGGGTGAAAGGGGGGATGGGAAGATGTATGGATGGGTGTATGCATGGGTGGGCGGACGGAGGGGTAGGTAGAGGTACAGACGGCTGGTTGGCTGGCTGGCTGTGTAGACGGTACAAAACAGGTGACAGGGAGACCAGGATCTCCCAGGGTTGTCACTTGGGATTGTCCTAGTGGAGAATGAGGGAGGAGAAGAGAGAGACTGAAATTTATTGACTGCAGATCCTCATAGAAATTCTATGTGCTGATTCAGATCGTAACATGTCCTGTTTTTAGAGTCTGGAACATAACGGGGGTTGAAAGATATTTGTTGATTAAATGGGGTGTAAAGGTCACGTTTACGTGAACACATAACTGGAAAAGGTCTCTAGGGGATCGAAAAAATCTGAACATGTAGACAAACAGGGTGCTGACTGAAAGTCACAAAATCTTACGCTAGAAAAAGGCACAGGGCCCAGAGAGTTTTATAGGCACGTTTCTTTTGTATCCTCAAGATCATTCTTATACAAAATGTCTCAAGCAGAATAGATGGACACAATTCCAACCCACTCTCTGTGTCTGTGTAACCCTGATGCCAAGGCCTGGTCATGATAGCACAAAGGGAAGAAAAACCACAGACGAAGTTCACATGTGAAGATAGATGCAAACTTGTAAATAAAAGAATTAGCAAATTAAATCCAGCACTGTATTGAATTAAAGTAATAACACACCATGACCAACGAGACTTTACTTCCAAGAACACAAGGATGACTCAACATTAAGAAATCCATCAATATCGTCCTGTTAATCGGCCAAAAGAAGAAAAACCATATGATAATATTGATAGGTGCCCAAAACATATTTAACAAGATCTACCGTGCATTCCCAGTTTGTAAAACGTGTTTAATAGGTTAGGAAGAAAAAGAAACTTCTGTAACATGAGGGAATATTTATTGCCACCCCGCCACCCTCTATCTCACTCCACTTCCTGTCACCCTCTGAGATGACTCTGCTCATCAACCTCGAACATTCCTGTAGCAGAATTCAATAGACACTTTCTTCTAAGCCGGATGTGGGCCGTCAGGAGCGTCTGCTGCTCTGACCCCACCCCCACCCCCATCCTGAAACTCCTCCTGGTTCCAAGTACAGAGTGTGTTTCCTGCATGGACTGTTTCTAATAAATCAGCCCTCCTGGAGATAACAACCTTACACCCTGGACAACAAACAAACAAACAAACAAACAAACAAACACAAAACTACCCAATGGCTCCAGAGAGTCACCACAAGTAGTTGTTTTGGAAAGGGTGATTCATAGGATGATGTAGGCATCTGACGACCCAGTAGAAATCCTGCCATCTTGGGGGATAGAGGGGCCAGGAGAAGGAGCCTGGGGCCGCTGAGGCCACTGGAGACTGATGGGAATCCCCAAAAGAGTCAGAGAAGGGGACACCCCAAATTCTGTCCCGGTTGCTGGCACGGGGCAGACTGAAAGCAATCTGGCTTGAGATCTGAGCCACCGCTCCCCACGAGGGAGACAGTGTTTGCAGACAGAGGCTCCTCATGCCAGGGACGTGTACACCTACATCAGCACTCTTTGGAGAGATGCCACACATCGGGGTCCGCACGAGACATTCACAGAGTCCGGGGCACAGTCCAAAATGACACGGCATACGTGAGGGTCAGAAGCGGTGCTTTCCTCCCGAGAGGACAATGAACCACGGCCGGGTCTGAGGACCGCATGTCAGAATCATCAGACAGAGACTTGAAAGGAGGCGTCAGAGTGCACCATGGAGATAAAGGAAAACGCAGTCACAATGAATGAAACGATAGGAGGTTTGGGGTAGGGGGCCAGAAGCAGATATTAACAATATCTCAACGGATGTAAGCGCTGACAAATACAATCTCCGACAGAAACAAAAACTGTTGGATGAGACGAGTGTCCGAATGGAGATGACCACAGAAACGTCTGTGAACTTGGAGACAGGTCAATAGAAGTCACTTAATGTGAAGAAGGGAGAAAAAAACACGAGAACACAGAACAGAGGCTCCGGGTTACATGGTGGGTGGTAAACACCCAACACAAACCCGCTGGGGTCTCAGACGGGCAGGGGTGGGAGGATGGGAAGGAAAAGTAGTAAAGAAATATGACTAAAAATGTCCAACATTGGTTAAAGACAGACCACATTCAGGAAGTTCAGTGAAACCGGGGGCACCCGGGGGGCTCAGTCAGTTGAGCGTCTGACTCTTGATTTCGGCTAGGTCATCTCATGGATTCATGTTTGAGCCCTGAGTCAGGCCGTGTGCTGGCAGTGCAGAGCCTGCTTGGGATTCTCTCTCTCTCTCCCCCTCTGCCCCTCCCCTGCTCACACACGCTCTCTCTCTCTCTCAAAATAAATAGATAAACTTAAAAAATAAATTGAAAAAAAAAAAGAGGTTCAGTGAAAACCAACTCAGATCAATTAGAAGAAAATCAGGTTTAGGCACGTCTATGTCAAGTTGATGGGGACGTAATTAATTTTTTTCTAATTCGAGAGAGAGCGGGGCTCAAACCCATGAGCCATGAGATCATGACCTGAGCCAAAACCAAGAGATGGCGCTTAACCCAGGGAGCCCGCCAGGCGCCCCAGCGGAGATGGAAGTTAAGAAGGGAAGTCTTGAAAGGAGAAGGCAAGTCTTCGTCAATAGGAGCCGATGAACCGAGTACCAACTACTCACCAGGAGTCATGCGGCCCCGCAGACAACGGAAGGCATTCTTCGTCCACACGCTTCCCTCCCGGCTCCCGTGGTCCAGTTTGCTTGTCTGTCCTTGTGGTGTTTTGATGTTTTTTCTGTTCTGATCTGTTCGGTTGACTCCCTTCCGTCCAGTGTTGCTGTGCCTTGTCCTGAGCTGGGCGTCTTCCCCTCCCTCCCTGGGGCTTCTGTGTGGGGCTGAGAGCCGCCGGGCCACAGCTCCAGTGACCCGGCCGTCCCGAAAACACCCGAACGCGGACCCCGGGCTTCCCCCCCGGGCACCCCAGCTCAAGAGTGCCTGTCCCCGTCACGTGGCCGCTCCAGCCAGGGCTCTGGGCGCTGGGACGCCCACCTCTCTGACCTCACGCCTCCGACGCCCATTGTCTGGTCAGTCTTACTGCACCCGAGGCAGCCTTCACCCCCAAGTGTCTACCGGTTCGGGGCCACTCCATGCTCCCTGAGGACACCTGAGCCAGCATTCACTCCCCAGATGAGGAGACTGTGTTCCCATTTTACAGATGGTCAACTGAGAAAGGCAGACAGCCACCAGCGGCCATCAGTGGCTCCCCAGTGCCCTGCATCAGGCATCTGGGCATCGCCGCGCACTCTGGCAAGCTGCCCGCCCTGGGCGCTCACTGTCTGGAGGGAGAGGCTGACAGCTAACAAGGCGTCTAATGAGCCGATTACGTAATTATGGGCTGCAGAGAATAACAGGCTCACAGGCCCGCCGCGTCCACCCTCCCCACGCCCCTGGGGGCTGCGGGGCGGGCTCGGGTCTCCTGACCCCCTGGGCTGAGGCGAGGCCTGTTTGTGCGCCTGCCTCTTCGGGCAGGGCTGCGTTCGGCTGGGAGCAGGGCAGGTGCAGGGGCGGCTTCACTCTCTTCCTGCCCCCCCCCAGCCAGGCTGGCAGCCTCAGACACGTGCTCCCAGAAACAGCTCCAGGGACAGCAGGGCCCCCCTCGTGTTGACCCGAGGCCAGGGGCGAGCAGAGGTGGACAGAACCCGGTTCTCCTGGGCCCTCTCGTGCCGAGTGAGAATCTCCATCGTGTTTCCCCAGCTCGCGGTGTGGAGGGGGCCAGGCCTCCAGCTCCCCGCACACACTCTCCAGGACAATCCGACGCCCTGGGAACCAGGCTCCGTTACCACCAGCCCCGTGGTCCAGGTGAGACCCCGTCAGGAGCAGGGGAGCCAGGGGCCTGTGGGTCACTCAAGGTGCCCGGCAGCAGACACTCTGGCCCCTCCCTCTGCGCCCAGGAAATGGTGCCAGCAGCTGGGAGGCAGCGGGTGCAGAGGGAGGAGGTGCGCGCCGCTGCGCCCAGGCCCCCTCTCCTCTGTGTCACGGGGCAGCAGGTCTCCCCGGAGTCGTGGAGGCGATGCCCGGGCCAGGCGGGCCCGCCCGCTCGGCTGTGGGCTGGGGCAGGGCCACATCTGTTCTCGGGGCTGGACCAGGGCCCCCCCCCGCCGGGCCCGGCCCCCTCTGCCTGCATCACACGGGTCGGGGCCTGCGTGCCTGGGAGCTGCCTGCGGCTCGGTGACGGAGGGCCGGCGCTCTGCGTGTTCCCGTCCTGCGGTGGCGGACGTTGGCTGGCACTGCCGGGCGAGGGTGGCTTCCAGGCCCGGCTGCTCGCCAGCTCCCGGCCAGAAGGGGGTTGCTGTGGGGCGGAGCCTTGGACCCCTCCCCTGGCCTGGGGCTCCCCGGTGGGAAGCAGCGCCCTGGTGCCTCGTGGGAGAGAAGACCTGGGGGCTTGGGCCCTTAATCCTGGAAATCGCCGGCCTCCTTGAGCCCCTTGGGAGCTCCTAACACCAGCCTGGGGCTCCAGGTCTAATTCCCAGTGACATTTCAGGAAGCCGGTGACGGCACGCTGGGCACGGGAACCAGCCCGGGGCGGGCCCGTCGCCGGGAGCTGCCCCCCCACCCCCCACCAATCCGCTTCTAATTAGCAGAGAGGCTAAGGCTTTGCTCTCAGCGGTTCACCCAGGGGGTCAGGAGAATTCCCGGGACCCACGGAGTCCCACTGCTGCCAGGTCTGGGGTGTGGGGCTCACAGGGCAGCAACCCACGCATGAGGGAGCCTTCAGGGGGCGCTGCCAACCCCCACGATAAAGAGCTAACAGGCTGCCACAGACAAGCCCGTCCTGGTGGGGGTGGGGGTGCCCCGGGACGTCACGCCCTAGCTGGGGAGCCAGAACTGTTTCGGGTGCTGAAGGACATCTAGGTTCATTTAGGCCTGGCTGGTCAGGGAGGGCTCCCTGGAAGAGGAGGGACTCAGCAGGAGACCTGAATCGGGAGGAGGGTGTGGCGGGGACAGAGAAGGGGACAGCTCTCCCACCAGGACCTCGTATGCAGAGGGGTCGGCTGGGCTGGGATCAGGGATGGGGCTGGAGCGGGGTCCCCCAGCACGTGGGGTGAGCTCGGAGCAGGAGCCGGGGCCAAGACCTAGGCCGGCTGCCGGTTGCACTTGGGAATGTCCTTGAGGAAGGTGAGGCGTTAGCAGTTCCGTGAGTCTCTCTCTCGGCCCGGTGAGTCTGCGAGATGCGCGCCCTGGCTGCCCAGGACAGATGCCCGCCGCGGCCCCGCGGCCCCTGGGAAAGCGGCCAGGACCTCGTCACCAGGGATCCCGCCGCAGCTTCCAAGCAAAGGGCAGGACTTTGGGAGCCGCCCCCTCGGGAGGAAGGACGGGCCGGCGGTGCTTCCCTGCAGCAAACCCTTCCGTGGAACACTCCAGACGCGCAGGCAAGTGGCGCGCCCCCGGTGCCCCTGCCCAGCCTCTGTGCCCGCGGGCGCCTGCCGCCCTCCTGGGGCCGAGTGTTTCAGCCTTGTGTCCCACGTGGTGTCTCTCCCTAAAGGATCCACCACGTGTGGAGGCTTGGGGTCACCCCAGAAATCCGTGTCCGCCCGAGAAGGCCTTGCTGATAGGCCTCCTCCTCCCGGCCGCGGCCTTGTGTTCTGGGTGCTCGGGGACGGGAGGCCGCGGCGCGGGGACGGAGGCCGCCATCGCTGTCTCCTGTGCGCCACGGACATTTGCAAAGCGCAGAGCAATGCCAGTGTTCGTACGAAACCGCTTTTGTTTTGGAAACCATAGCTGGTTTTTGTAAAAAAAATAATTTACGTTAATATGCAGTATATGATTACTGTTGTAACTTTTAATTTATTTAAAATGGTTTTTTTTAATTTCTCAAGTGTAACTATTAAAAATCAAGTAAGTTCCCGGTAAATCCTAGGAGCGGCAAACCTACGACCCCACAAGCTCTTTGGGGTCCTCGATGAGCCGGGGACAGTAAAGGGGTCCCGAGGCAAGAACGGGGGGAACGGAGGTCCCGGAGCCTGGGCCTGGTGCAGCCGGGTCTGAGTTCAGTCCCTGGCATGCTGCTTAGCGTTTCCGTGCCTCCGTTTCCCCGGGTGTTAGGCAGACACGACTGGAGCGGGGCTCGCCCAGGGTGGGCTTGTAAACAGTCGGGGCTCCATAAAGGGGGAGGCGGCGAGTGCATCACAGGACGGTGACAAACAGAACCTCGGACAAGGATTAAAACCAGTGCAGATTTAGGGGAAAATTGTGGGAGGGACGCCTGGGGGGGCTCAGCTCGGAGCCTGGAGCCTGCTTCGGATTCTGTGTCTCCCTCTGTCTCTCCCCAGCTCGCACTCTGTCTCTGTCTCTTTCAAAAATAAGTAGCATTGAAAAAAATTAAAATTTAAAAAATTTAAAAATAGTAATAAAGACCTTTGTCTCCTGAATCTGGCTCAGAGAGACCCCCCCTTACCCGGTGTCACCAGGCGGGAGTCAGGGTCCCCAGTCCAGGGAGATTTGGGGAGCCTCGCCGTGCTCTGACCCTGAGATTCGAGAAGCGGGTCGGGCCCAGGGCAGAGCCCTGCATCTCAGCAACGGTGGTCAGGTGCTCTGGGGGCGGCCAGGGGTGGGCACAGGGGCCCTGGTGCCCTCGGCCCTGAGCAGGTGAGGAAGCGTCACTCCCTGGCGCGGGGCTTCCTGGAAGCCGCAGAGGAGCCTGGACGCCCCCCGGACCCCCACCTCACCTGGGCCTGGAGGGACCCTGCCTCCCAGGCACCCGCAGGACTTGCCCCTGAGCCGCGGGGTCTCTGAGCCCCGAGGCCAAATCTCTTGTTGGAATGGCCTCTTGTGTTAACGTTTGAGCCGAAGGGTGACAGACACCTGGAGGTGGCCCTCCCGCTCCGGTGGCAGAAGCTCCCTCCGCCGGGCAGGTCTGCTCAGCTGTCCCCCCTCGAGGCTGCTTCACGAGCACCTGGGGCTCCATGCGGGAGCGCCTGCCGAACGCTGAGCATTGAACGAGGTGTGTCCGACGGGCCCCGGCACCACCTCTGGCCCGCGGGCCCGCTGAGGGGACCCCAGCCCGGCTCCGTGGGGCTTTGAGACAGGCTGTGGGGGACAGGCAAGGTGGCCCTGTCACTGTGCCCAGGGCTTCTGTATGCGAACCTTTCTTTGCATGCTCCCATTAACAGGGAACTCACTGCTACCCGGAGCTGACCGCTGCCTGCCAGCCCCTGACCTCGGCTGTCCTCCTAGAGCCCCGCTTGCCACCTGCCAGCCAGGAGGGGCCTCCCTGGGGCTTGGCCAGGGCTCCGTGCTCCCAGCTGCACACATCTCTGGTTGGTCTCCCCTCGAGCCTCCCCCTTAGCCTTTTGCAGCCTTTCCCTCTGCCCCTTGCACCTCTTCCTGGTTCAGAATCGAACCCGACCACGGAGAAGCAGGCAGGTGCGTGGGCTCCCGGGGACAGTCAGCCTTTCGGGGACCCGTGCCGGCTCTGCAGACTGCCGATCCGGCCGGCACCCGCCTCGCTCTCAGCACGAGGAGCCCGGCTTGACCTCACGTGCCCTTGGGCGGGTGGCGGCTGTCCCCACCGCTGCCTGTGGGCCATGCTCCAGGAGCCCACCTTCGTCAGACGCAGCCTGGGGTCCCCAGCCCAGCCCGGCTCCCGGGGAGACCCAGCTCTCCATTAGTGTCAGCGGCCCAGCTGCCTTCCCGCACGCGGTGAAGCGCCCAGCAAGCGGGCAGCCCCCCCAGCTTTGTGGGGCCCGCTGTTCCCGACCAGAAACTAATCGCTTTATTTTCTCGGTTGGGGTTTTGCCGTGTAACAAAAAAAAAAAAAAAAAATGATACCGTTCGGCTCCGGCCCCACAGGCCTGAAGGCATCACTTTCAAATGCTCGGCAGCAGCGCTGGCCGGGAGCTCCTGGGGGGGGCCAGTGGGGCCACCGCGGCTGGCTGTGTCCGGGCCGGGCTGGCGGCCCCCCCCCCCCACCCCGGGGAGGCTTGCTCAGGGCAAGGCCATGAGGAGCCGCCCCTCCGTCTGCTGTGTGGCGAGCAGGGCCCGGGCACAGGTCAGCCCTGGGGAGCAGGGTCCCGGGCACAGGTCAGCCCTGGAGAGCAGGGGCGGGGGCCGCAGAGCTGAGCGAGCACAGGATGCCTGGACTTCCAGGCCAGCTCCTCCCTCCATCCATCCTCCCCTTCCTCCCCGGTCCCTCCTTCCCTCCCTCTACCCGGGTTTGAGCCCAGGAAGGCTGGCTGACGGGCCGCTGCCCCTGCTTCTCCCTAGCACACATCTCCCCTGCACCTTGGCCTCTGGGCCTGGGGCCGTTAGTCCTCGCTGAGGGGCTTCCTGCTGGCCGGGATGTGGTGGGGGTGACTGCACAGATAGCACCCAGAGACCTCCGTCACCTTCCCCTGACATCATGGCCTCCCACCAAGGACCCCAGGCTCACCCTTTCTCGTGAATCTGTGTCCTGGTGGGGCTGGGGGAGGGGAGGGGCAGCGAGGGCCGACTTCTCGTCCAAGCCGGACTGGAGTCAGGGTCCAGGGGGCACCTGCCTCCCCGCCCCCAGGCAGCCTAAAAGAGCTCTGGCCCACCCTGCTCCCCCCACTTGGTGCACGGGCTCGCCCACAGGTGGGGGGAAGTGAGCCCCGCTCTGGGACAGAGGTGGACTGGGAGGGGTGTTAGTGGGGGGTCAGGAGGAGCCAGATGGTAGGGGTGGGATGCAGTGGGCCTAGACAAGGGAGCAAGGAGGGGGCCGAGGAGTCCTGGAGCCCTGGCCGCAGGCCGGACGAGCACCCCAGGTATCAGGACAGGGGCTGCTGACCTAGCTGCCTGGCACCTGCCGTCCTCTCCAACATGCCTGCGTCCCCGTGCTCCCCACGTGGACCTCATGCTCTCTCCACGCTGGACGCTCAGGTGGGGATGAGTGCAGCAGGACCCCGTGCAGATGCAGTGCAGCAGGGGCGGGGGGCCGATACCCGAGGCCGGGAGGCATGCGACAAGACCGGCCGTGTGCTGGCCAGGCCTCTGCTGGCCATTTTCCTGAGCCGGCAAGGGGGTGCAGCGCAGCCCGGGGATGCTGGGGCCGGGGCCTGTCCGGAAAGAGCAGGCGGGGAGCCCTGCACGGGGGCGCGGAGGATCAGGGGGTCCTGGGGGCCCGGGGTGGGGGCCTGTCTCCATGAAGGTCTGGCTGTTATCTCTGCAGAAGACCAGGCAGTGTCAGTGGCTCAGGACTTGGAGTTTGGGGAGTGACAGCACAGGGGGGTCTCCATCATTTGAAGGGTTTTGTCTGTCCATGTGGGTGAGAGTGAAAGAGTCAAAGAGAGTGTTCTGAGTGGCCAGCCGCGGCGGCTTCTGGAGGCCAAGAAGCCAGGGGGGTGTGCGGCTGGAGATGGGGGCGGCGGGAGGTCAGGGCCGAGAGGCTCGGGCAGGACGCATCCATGCACCCAGCCTTCCATCTCCCATCCATCCACCCACCCATGCACTCATCCATCCGCCTATCCTTCCTTCCACCCATGCACTCATCCTTCCATCTCCATCCATGCACCCATCCATCCGTCTATCCCTCCATCCATCATCCACCGACCTACCCATCATCCCCCCCTACATCCATCCACCCACCATCCAGCCATCCCTTATCCATCCGTTATCCATCCTTTCAAGACTTCATCCATCTGTCTCTCTGTCTATCCCTCCATCCATCCTTTCATCCACCCACTCACCCATCCCCTCTCCCTCCCTCCATCTAGCCGTCATTCTGCCCATTCACCCACCCCTCCAACTCTAACCGGATACCCCCATGGGTTTCTGGGGTGACAGTGTGCATGGCAGCAGTGTGGTGTCTCCGGGCAGGGGTGAAGAGAGAGCGTGGTGAGGATGGGTGGCGAGGAGGGGTGGCCCGGAGTACCGTCGGGGACAGCAGGGGGCCTGGACCGGTGAGGTGCTAGAAAGGTCTGAGAAGGATGCGGCTTTTTGTCTGAGGCCAGGGCTGAGTGGAGGGTCCGGCTTAGGGGCTGAGGGACCCTCTGGATGCTGAGTGAACAGACGGAAGTGGGGAGAAGTGGGGGTGCCGAGGGGGGAGGTGGTGGCTGGGCCCCGAAGCTGGGCTCACGGTGGAGCCGAGAGCACTTGCCGAGGAGCCAGGGCGGCTCCCAGGTCTGCGCCAGGTACCTGGCACTGCAGGGGGGGCGAGGCGGAGGGCACAGGTGGGGCTCAGGGCTGGACTCGGCTTCTCTGTGATGGACTGGGACGTCTGTGAAGGTGCTGTGGGTCGATCTGCTGCTGAGAGGACCCCCGAGAGCGGCTGGGCCCCGCCTGGGGAGGGGCCGGGGGCCCCGGCTGCCGACACCCCGCCCCCGCTGTGGGCACCCTTCCCCAGGCCGGCCCGTCGGTGTCGGCGGACTCCCAGGGCCTCCCGGCCCCGACGGCCCTGGGTCCTGGCTGCCTCAGGAGCGCTGCCTAGAGCAGGGGCAGGCGGTGAGGGAGGCTGAGGAGGGACCCCTTGGCTGGGCCTGGGGGCGAAGTCCCACGGTCCCTCCTCGCCGCAGGAGAAGCCAGCCCGGGTGTTTTCCGTGTCACGGAAGGTGCGGGGAGAGAGGCAAGAAGCTCCTCTTCCCGCTTCCGGCCCAGAGCAACTCGGCCGTTCGTCTTCTCTGCAGTGTCTGGAAACCTGCCGCCTCCTGCGGCACCGAGCTGTGAGGAAGAGGCCCCCGGGGAGCTGGGGGCGGTGGCTCAGGCCTGGGGCAGGCCCTGTCCCCGCACCCTGAGCCCTTTGGGAGAGGGGCTGAGGCTCGCGCTTGCAGGAAAGACTCTCTCCCGCCCCGCCAGGAGCCAGCCCTGCCCACTGAGTCCAGCCAGGTTTCTATGGCACCCGGGAGCCCGACAAGCGGTTCTGGAAACTTGGTGGGCTAATCCAGGCCCTAATCCTAGCAACGGGCTGGGCCTGCCGCCGCCTGACGGTCGGGGGGACGTGGAGGGGACGCCGGGATTCTCCCGTGCGGGGCCTCCCACGCCACTGCCCGGGCTCTCCGGTCCTGGCGTCGGGCGCGGCGCCCCGGGGAGCGAGGGCTGCCTCGGGCCCCTTTCTGGGCACCCTCTGGGCTGCCTGAGGTCCCCGTGGCTATCCTGGCCTTGAGGTTGTCAGGATCAGAGGAGATTAGCACGTGCAGGAGGCTGGGCACGTGTGGGGAGTGCGGCTCCCTGCTGGGAGCAGGCAGAAACCCCATGGCCACCGGGGCGGGCTCAGGGACCCTGGCACGCTCACACGGGGCCAGGGGCCTGGGCCTTCCCCGGTCACTGAACCTCTGAGGAAGAACAGCTCTGGGGGCCTCGACCCAGGAGTCCTCTGCATGTGTGTGTATGCATGCGTGTGCACAAGCATGGGGAGCGCGTCCGCGTGTGTCCACTGGGACAGATGTCACCCGCTCACTCACACCCTCCACCTCAGTCAGGAAGCGCCGCCATCTGTGCCCAAGCAGGGCCTGTGGCCATGTGCGTCCCCAGCGGTGTGTGTCTGAAGGATACTTTGCTGTGACCCTCAGTCCCCTGGGCCCCCACTGGGCCAGCCGGGTGGCAAAGGGGCTGCAGCCCTGGGGCTCCTCACTGCCGCTCGCCCGGACCCTGCCAGGCCCGCTGACTGCCCCCACCCAGCCCTCACCCTGCTGGAAGCTTCGCCTCACCCAGGTGGGATGGGGTACTGTGTCCCACTCTCGCTGGGGCAGGGTCCTCTCTCCCGAGCGGCAGGGGCAGGGCGGCTTGGTTGGCCCTGGTCCGGGCCCAGGAGATAGACAGCAGGGTGATTCGGCTGGAGGAGCTGTGCACGGACCCTGACTCGGTTTCCCCTCCCCACCCCCCCTCGTGCCCCCTGGCATCTGGGGAGGGCTGGCAGGAACTCCCTCTACCTGGCCCGCAGGCTTCCTGCCAGCTGGTGGTCTGCGGGAGGAAACCAGTGCAGCCTGGCCGTGGGAGGTGGCGGCCACCGGACAATCCCCAGGAGGCATCACCTGGCCCTCCTGGCCCCCGGGGGCCTGGGGGCAGCCAGTGCCAGGCTGGGGCCCCAGCCAGAAGGACCGCATCTTTCCAGGGCCAGGGCTCTGCAAGCCGCCCGGGGCCCTGGCGCTCCTGCCCGGCCCCACCCCCGCCCCGAGGGCCCCGCACCCTTCGGAGGTGGAGGCAGCTTGGGCGAGCAGGCCGAGGAGGGCAAGGATCAGGCCAGGCCCATTGTTCAGAAAAGAAGGAACTGACTTCAGCCCCGGGGGCAGGGCCCCCACCCCACCCGGCTTCCTGCTCCCTGGGCCGCCAGAGGGGACTTTGTCCACCTTATTTGGGGATGGGGAAGCCACCCTGCATGTGTGGCTCTGGGAGTCCCGGCGCAGAGCCACGGACCCGCAGGGGGAGGGCGTCTCTGTGACTCAGAGCCACAGCCCTCAGGCAAAGAAAGGGCCACTCGGGGATCCGTCCATGCGCCGGTGTGCCCACACACCCCTCACTTACCCGCTCCCCGTCCGTGCGTCCACACCTGCCCTCATGTCTGTACCCATCCCCTCACCATCCTCCCCCTCCTCTGTACCCTCACCCGTCCACCCATCCGTCTGTCTGTCCACTCACCCATCCACCCATCACAATCTTGTAACATCTTGGTTTGATGATTGGAAGTTCATTGCCAAAAAAAACTTCTTGAAGAAATTCCTCAGCCAAGAAAAAAAAAAACCTCCTTTGTTTCGGTGGCTCGTAGATTTTGAATCATCCCGGCTGAGGTCAGGGCTAGGACCGGGGACTGTCACACGAGGCCTTCCATTTGGCGCAGTGCAGATGCCGTAAACCCCCGTGGGACACCGAGGAGGCTGGGGTCCCCGCAGGGCAGCGTCTGCGTGACCTTGGAAAAGCACCTCACTCCCCTGGTCTCAACCTGCCCCTCTGTACAGTGGGTTGTGGAGGCTGTTGTGAAAGTCAGTGGGGAGCAGGGATCTGTTGGACTCAGCATTTTCAGATCCGTGTCGCTGGTGCCTCCAGACCCCGCCTGGTGGCCTCAGGCATCCAGAAGGACATCTGCCCTGCAGCACAAGGCAAACCCCCCCCCCCAAACCTAGACTGGGGGCTTCGCAGAGCCCACGGGGCTGGCAGCTGTCCCCAGGGCCACGACTTGGCCCATAGGATCGGGGGGGGGGGGGGGGTGCAGACTGGACCTGGTGTGCCGGGTGACTCACGGTCCTGAGGGGCTGGGAGATGAGCCTGGGGCGTCTCCCTCTGGGCGCTGGGCGGGCTTCCTGTCTGGCCGCCCCCAGCAGACAGTGATGTCAGCGTCTGAGGTGCGGGCACGGGGCTGGCTCCTGCCCCACACTGGTACTCGGTGACCTGTGGGGCCACCCGGGAACATAGGCCCCTCGGCTCGGACAGGGCCGTCCTCCAATTGGATGCGTTTCCAGATGCGGGGCTGTGGGGACGCCCTCAGCCCCCTCGCTCCGGGTCAGGACAGAGCTGCCGTGAGCACACGGGACCTGGAGCCCAGCACACCGTCGGGGCCCAATAAGTGTGAGGATGAGCGCTTGCAGCCTGATCAGCCTCAGCGGGTCCTGATTCACGGAGAAGCGGGACGGTTTAGAGGCTGGGGTGGGCCAGAAGGGGATCTGGGGTCCAGGCCTCTCTGCCAAGAGCAGGCCGGCGACACCTCAGGGCACCGGGGCCGGGACTGAGCACCCCGAGGGGCAGGGCGGGCTCGGTCCCCCACCCCCACCCCACTCCACCCCCGGTCCGGCCGGGGCAGCTCTTCCAGGTGTGGCCTGTGCCACTGCTGTCCTGTGGCCTAGACCCTCTTGCCCGGGGGCACCCTCACCCTTGCCCCCCACCCCCGCTCCTGCACTGGCTGGGAGCAGGGGCAGAGGCGAGGGGTCAGGCACCTGCTGGTGCTGTAGCCAAGCGGGCCTCCTGGCACCAGCCTCGGGCAGGAGCGCTGCGGCTGCCGGGCTTGGCACCGGGTCCAGGTGCTGCGGCGAGGGGCGTGGCCGGCAGGTGAGTGGGCAGAGGAGCGTGCCGGGGGTGCGGCCAGACAGGCAGCCTGGCCCGGAGGAGAGGCCACGCCCCACGAGGGCGGCCTGTGCCAGCGGGCAGGGCAGCGGGCATGTGTCACTGCATTGGGCCACGAAGGCAGCGGGTGTAGGAGCCGTTCTTGGAGGGCCAAGCTTCAGGGGGAGCCACGGCCCCACCTGCTGGGCGCCCTTCCCCTCACCGGTCAGCGGGGGGCACGGGAGGGGGGGCGAGGGCAGAGGCTCGGCTCTGAGGAGGGTGGGCCAGGCCCAGCTGAGCTTCCTCCCAGAGCCTGGGGTGCTCATAGGAGCGGGGCTCGCCTGGCACTGCAGGCAGCAGACCCAGCGTGGGCAGGCGGCTGGGGGACGGCGGATTGCGGGCCGGCGCTGTGGGTGGGGCAGGGCGGGGCGGCAGCCGCCCCGGAACAACGGGGCACTGGGAGGGGGTCTGGGCTCCCGGGGCGGCGCTCTGGGTTCGGGTAAAGCCTGTGGGCCCAGAAGGGGAGGAGTTCCTGCCACCAGTGGGGTCTGGAGGTCTGGCCGGGTCTACACGCCTCCGTCGTCACCCGGGCAGGAGGCTCCTTCACCCGGGCAGGAGGCTCCAACGCCCCGTCGTTGGCACCGGCGGTCCTGACTGAGTAAACCGAGTTAACTTCTCCAGAAAAGAGAAGAGGCGGAAGCGGGCACGGGCCCTGGCAGACGCGGCCGTGCGAGGAGAGGGCAGCGGGGCCAGGGGAGGCGCCCCTGTCGGGGATGGAGCGCTTCCTGGGGGCCCCCTGGCACACGGGGTCCTGCCCGAGGTGAGAACTCACGTCACAGGGTACGGTGGGGAGCAAGAGGAGGCCGTGAGGGTGGGCGGACCCTCTGCAGCCTGGCTGTTTGGTGGGCGCCCACTACCTTCTGCCCCGGGCTGTGGCACCCAGCTCTTATCAGCACTCTTGTCTGATGGTCTATGAATTCCCAACACGAGCCTTCCGGCGGTGCCGGGGCCTCCCCACGTCCCAGATGGGGGGCAGCCCCCCGCCCCCCGTGCCCCAGGGTCTGGCTGGGCCTGCCTCCTGACCCTCCGAGCCGAGGCTGCGTAGGCGGCTAGTTTACCCGGGAGAAGGTGGCACTTAGGCTGGGGGGGGGCAGGTGGTGCTGCCCCTGGAGAGACCGGGTGGGGGCCTCTGAGGGGGGCGGGCCTCGTGCGGTGGAGACCCTGAGGGCGGGGCTGCTGAGCCCCAGGCAAGATTGGACTCTGGCTGAGGAGGGCGGGCAGCGGAAAGTGCTGGGCAGGAGAGGCTGGAGTTCACATTTGGGGTCTTGGTGACCGCCGGGTGGGGACCTGATTGGAAGGGCAGGACGTGTCCACGTGAGGGTCAGAGCTGGTCCTGGAGGACAAGGAGCAGGCTAAGTTCTGGTGACCCGGCACCCGGGCAGGTATGGGGCTCAGCATGGCCCGGGTGCAGGCGGCAGGTGGGGCAGGTCGCTCTGGAGGCAGACAGAGGAGGACAAGCCCCTTTGGCCAATCCACGGAGACCCATGTGAACCCACGTGTGGCTGTGCCGCGTGTGTGACGTGGGCCGGGCTCACCCACGAGTGCGCCTCCTTCCTTCATTGACAAATGACTCTAAGGATCCAGATATTTCGTGGGGCTGCCCAGGCTGCACCACATCCGGGGCCCTTGGCTCGGCAGGCTGGTCACTGGTGCAGGGAGGAGGCTAGACGGCTTCCGCTAAGCTGCCCGAGAGGCTGAGGGGAGCTGGAGCCCGAGGGGACGGACGGTCCGCCGAGGTAGCTGAGGGAGCCCGCCCCCGGCCAGCTCTCAAACCTTAGCTTCGTCGGTACCTGGCCGGCGAGATGGAGAACTTGAGGAGGGGGCGGGCGTCTCTTGGGAAAGCTGATGCCCCTGTGAACTCCAGACAGACTTGAGTCCCCCCTCCTCAAGTGTCCCTGAGCCTTCGGGGCCTGGACCAGACCCCTGCCCCTCTCCGCCCAGCCGTGAGCCTTGGACATGTGGTTCTTTCTGCCACAGGTGGCTGGGCGTGACTGCGGAGGGCAGGGCAGCTGGCTGGCATCCTCTGTCGCTGTCCTGCCGTGAACACAGCAGGGACCCCTCCCAGCAGCTCAGGACTGGTCCTTCCTGGCCAGCACCGTGCACCTCTTGGGGCTGCGACGGGCCGGGCCAGGGCGGCGCACAGACACAGGTCTAGAGCCGTGTGCATCCCCCTGAGCCCATGCTAAGACTCCAAGGACCCGATGCCTGCAGCCTGGGGAGGGCACCTCGCTGGCATCCATGGCAGGTCTGCACTGGCCAGATGGCCGGTGGGGGTGGTCTCTGCCCTGGGGCTCACGGCTTAGGGGAGAAGCACTGTGACGTGGCTGGTGTGCCGCCTGATGGGGTGGGTGGAAGCCAGGTTCGTGCTGCAGAAGCCCTCCCCTCCCCCTAGGCCCCGAGGCCCCGCTGTGGCAGCCAGGGATTGTGATGGGCGCAGTTCTTCAGAAAGCTGTAGCTGCTGGGCGTGGCGAGGGCTATCAGGGAGCAAGAAAGGTGGGTGCCTGGACGGGGCGGGGGGGGGGGGGCAGGGGCGTGGCCAGAACTGGCAGAAGCTGAGCTGCAGACTTCCGGGAGTGAGCTGTCCCTTCTGCGCCTTGGTGTCCCCATCTGCACGGTGAGCATCTCCCCGTCTGTCCTTCTCAGGGCTGCCTCTAGCCTGTGGGACACTGGGAACGCTGTGCCCCAGGGGGCAGCCAGGGGCCAGGGTGGGAAGGGCGTGTGTGAAGGCTGGAACAGCGTGTGTGAAGTCACGGGGACAGGCAGGGGGCACCAGGGGGGCCCAGTGCCAAGACGGCAGGAGAGAAGACAAGGGCGGGGGTCTTGCTCTGAGTAGGCCTGGCAGCCCAGGCAGGGGGTGTGAGATTATCCCGTTTTACAGATGAGCAGCTGACTGGGGCCTTGCCAGAGGCGGAGGCTGGCGCTCTGACTCCCGGCAGGTAGCAGCCTCTGGGGGCAGAGGGGAGGCAGTGCTGACCTTCCCTTGGGGCGTCCCCCTTTATCCATGCAGCCCTTCGGGGCCCTGCTTCGAACCTCTGCCCTATCGACACCCACGTCCCGGCTCCTGGCTCAGGGCCCACCTGGGCCGGCCCGGGTGAGAGCCGGTGGCACCTCGGACGCCCGGTCCCGCCGGCTCGCCCTGGCCCGCGGCGCGCCTCCTGTGGGCTGGCCCGTCCCTGCAGCGGCCGCCCCACCCCCAGGCCCCGTGCGGGCACATTCCTGAGCCCGCGGGTCAGCGGCCCCCTCGGCGGGGCATTGATGAAGAAATAGTCGCAGCTCCGAGCAGGCGAGCGACTCCGGGGGGAGCCCAGCCTGGATGGGGGTGTGGGCCAAGGCCCTGCCCCTGCCCACCCCCGCCAGGCCCCCAGCTCGTGGTCTGAGACAGTGGCCCTCCCACCCGCCCCGGCCAGGCAGAGGCCGCGCCTGGACTCAATTTGTCCCGAGTGAGTGTGTGTGTGTGTTTATTCTTCGTCACCGAAGCCCGTGCGTAGTGAATTAATTTCCTGATGTAGTAAACATTTCGGAGGGCCAAGGTCCTCGCCTTCCTGTCTGGTGCCAGCAGAGCTCCCCAGGCCCGGCCCGGCGTGTGCCGCGCGGAGCTGCCCGTCCTCGCCGAGCGGTGGCCTCAGGCCCGAGACCCTCTGTCGGCCCCCAGAGGGTCCCCCGGGCCACCCCCCCCCCCACTGGTGCCACTCCCTTTGGGCTGAGTGCCTCCATCGTCCGGGTGGCCTGGGGGGCTCCCAGGATGCCCCTCGGAGCACGGGGCTGTGACGGCTGGTCCACTGCAGGGCAGTGACTGGGCGGGGGGCGGGGGGGGGCAGGAAGGCCTGAGTTAAGAGTTCCAGCTCACAGCTGTGTGTCCTCCGCCCGGGAACTGGACGCCTCTGGGGAGATGGCATCGGAGGGAGCAGCTAACAACTGTGGCAGGTTGGGGAGGTTCCTGGGGCAGCTGGGGCCTTCTCAGGGTGCAGGTTCTGGGGCTGTAGCCTGAAAAGGGGTGCAGCCTGGGGGGTATGCCCGGGTGGGGTGCAGCCGGGGGGTTGCAGTCTCAGGGGTGCATGCAGCCCAGATGGCTCTAAAGCCAGGCTCTGATGCGCCCCCTGCCCCCCCCCCGTGAGCCCCAGTGGCTGCGAGGAGGCCCTCCTCCAGGCTGGGACGACTGGGGCCCAGGGGTGCCCACCTTACCCTGGGGTGGCCCCTCGGCCACGGGCACCTCTGGGGGACACATACCACGCGGCTGTACCTACTGAGCCTGCCACCCCTGGGCCCCTGGATCCTGCAAAGGACCTTGGAAAGTGTGGGGGGCCGGCGAAGGGGAAACTGAGGCCCAGGGGACAAAGGATGGCTGGCAGGAACCGGGAGTGGGGTGGGGCTGGACCTGGCGATTGACCAGCACCCCGAGCTACCTCTACCTGGCAGCCAGAGCTGACTGGAAAAGTGTGTGTTCACGTGTGTGCATGTGTGCTCACATCTCACATTTATGTGTATGCTATGTATTCACGTGTGTGCCTGGGTGTCCATGCGTGAAGTCACGTGTGTGCTCATGTGCGTGCATTCGTGTGCTCATGGGTGTGCTCACATGTGTGTACGTGTGTGGTCACTGTGTACATGTGTGCTCACATGCATATGCATGTGTGCTTGTGTGTGCTGTGTATGGGCTGGCGTGTGCTCACACGTGTGCCGTGTACTCATGTGTGTGCATGGGTGTGCACTGTGTAGTCACGCGTGCCCATATGCATGCATGTGTGCTCACGTGTATGTGTGTGCTGTGTATTCACGTGTGCGCATGGGTGTCCATGTGTATCGTCACGTGTGCCCGTGTGCGTGCATTCGTGTGCTCACGTGTGTGCTCCTGTGTATGTATGCTCACTGTGTGCTGTGTGTACAAGTGCGCTCACATGTGTGTGCATGTGTGCTGTGTGTGCTCACATGTGTGCTGTGTGTGTGCTAATTTGTGCTCACATGTGTGCTGTGTACTCACGTGTGTGCACGTGTGTAGTCATGCGTGTGCCCATGTGAGTGCACGTGTGTGCTCACGTGTGTGCATTGTGGTCACACGTGTGCGTGTGTGCTCACTGTGTGCATGTTTGTGCTCATGCATATGTGCATTCACACGTGTGCGCATGTGTGTGTATACTCTGGTGTATGTTCTCATATGTGTGCTCTGTGCTGTGTGTGCATGTGTGTGCATGTGTACACGTGTGCTTATTTGTGTGAGTGTGCACACCTGTCTGTTCATGTGTGTACACAGGTGGGTGCACGAGTGTGAGTGAGCATCTGCGTGTGTCCTGGTGTGTATGTCTGTGTGCACGTGTGTGGGTGCGTGGACTCCCCCAGCTCTGTCTGCAGTACTGTTTTCTTACACATGTTTGGCATTTTTTGCTGCTGAGTTGGGGGGCAGTGGTTTGGGGGGGAGGCTGGGCAGTGGGGGAGGGGCTGTTTATGCCAGTCGTCCACCCAGGCTACACATTCTTGTGGTTGTGTTTTTAGCTTGGTAAAAATCTGGGAAATTTCTAAATAAAACAAAACAAAGGAAAAACATTTTCAACAGGCTTTCAAAATCGGTGCTGCCACTTCCCCTGGTGACTGGGCCCGTGGGGCTGGGGAGCCACCCTGGGGGGGCAGCCGGGGAGGGAGCACTTCCTCACAATCGATAAGAGTCCTGCTGTGAAGGAATGAGCTTCCCATCAGGAGAAGAAGACAAGCTGTTCGGAGACCCTGGCCTTCTCCAGCAGGAGTCCGACATTCAGGATTTGGGGGCGGGGCCTGAAGTCTCCAAATGTGGTCGTCAGGCAGGGGCTCCTGGACCCCAGACCCTCCGAGGCCGGTGAGGCAGCTGGAACCCGAGGGGAGATTGGCCTGGGCCAGGGCAACGGGGAGGGGGCACTAGGGGACAGGGGAGGAGAGGCTGTCGGTGGAGCGAGGTCGCCAGCGGTGAGCGTCTTCGCTGACTGGGGAGATACAAGGAGGTGTTGGGCATGGCCCGTGGGCATGGGGCCCCTGACAGCTGGCATTGCCCCCTCCGGCGGGTCCAAGGTCAGGAGGAGCTGCTGTGGGAGGCTGTCTCGAGGAGGCTGTAGGGACAGGCACTGAGCTGAGAAGAGCAGCAGTTTTGGGGCTCCGTCGAGCAGCTGGGCCGACTCAGCCCACAGTGGGGCGCCCACAGACGGGAGCAAGATGGCAGCTGCTAGTGGGTGCGCTGCGGCCGGAGGGCTGCGGAGCAGGAGGCAGGGTGTGGGGGCTGCAGAGGGGACTGGGCGCAGCGGGAAGGCAGGTCAGTGAGGCCAGTGAGGTCTGGAGCGTCACAGTTGGGGTTCAGGCAAGTGACTCCGTAGGACCTGAAATCTTGGGCGGGGGGAAAGGAGGTGGTCAGGGAGGCTGGGGGGCCTCCCGGGGCTGAACGGCACCCACTCTGGAGAACACTGCTCAGTGATGTGCTCTGTGGACGGCCCTGCGGTCCAGGATGGGTTGGCCGGGCAGGGCTGGGGACCATGTCCCTTTAGGGACGTCCATCCACACCGCGGACCACAGGGAGCAGGCTCCTGGCTGTGGGGACCACCCGTCTGCAGAGACGGCCTCCATGACTGGGCTGGCCTGTGCATCTGAAGACCCGATCTCTACCTCCTGCACCCGGCCTTGCCCTCGGCCCACACTTGCCCTGGACCAGCTCTGCTGTCCCCTTCCCGGCACTCAGGGCAGTCCCCGTGAGGCGGTCGGGGGTCCTCCAGAGCTTTGGCTTCCTTATCACAATCACACCCCCTATTTTGTTTACCAGAGGAGTTTTTAGCTCATGGCGGCTCTGGGTCTCCCTCTGGGATCAATGGGCAAGTGCTTCGTGAGGACGTAGTAGCCCTGAAGACTCCCCTCCCCGCGTCAGACACGGCTGCCCCCCCGCCCCCCCGTGCCATCCAGCTTGGGCCTAGGCTGGGATCAGAGGCTGGGATCCGAGGCCACCTCCGGGGCCGCATGTCCGGGAGCCGTGTGCCAGGAGCCCCGAGAACTCCACGGGCCTGCGGCCAGCCGTATCGGGATGTCTCCACTGCTCGGACAGCGGGGGCCTGGCCAGGTTTGGTGTCTCTGCCCCATCTTGAGCACACGCCCTGCCCATTCCGGTCTCTGCCCTTCGCAGGGGCAGCACCCCTCCCCGCCGCACCTGCCCCACGGCCCGTTCCCCGCTCTTCCCCTGCTGGGGCCAGCCCTCGGGCTCCGTCACTCCAGGAAGGTGGTTCCCATGCTGGGGTCCCCCAGGAGGACCTCCTGGGATGAGGCGCCACGTCCCGCCCCACGGGTGGGGGACCCCAGTGAGCGCTTGCAGATCGCTGGTTCGAGGCCAGGCAGGCTCTGCCCTCTCTGTGGCGCCCCAGCACCCTGGGCTCCAGCCAACTGCTCTGGGCCCCCCCCAGCTGCTGCCCTCTGACGCCCACACACCCCAGACTCCCGTCACCCGGGCCTCCGCCTGGCCCAGCTCCTCGCTTCCTGGTGTGTCCCACGTGCCTTCCGTCCCCAGCTCAGCGTCAGCGCCCCGCCCACCCTCCTGGACCCGTCCCGGGACCAGTTTTCCGTCCTCCGTGGCAGCAGCCACCGCGCGTTGCTTCTCCCATGTGGCACGGAGCCGGTCCCCTGTGGGCGGGGCTGTCGTCTGCAGAGGTCAGGGACCCAGCAGGGGGCTGGGAACCGGGCTCACGGTGGAGGGGCCAGGACGGACCGTCATCAAACACCCCTCCCCTCGCTTTGGGAGGGCGCCAGGCTGGAGGCGGAGGAAGTGCCTCGAGCGGGCACCCGGCAGGACGGGGCTGCTCAGCCTCCTCCCAGGGGCCCGGGCACCTGCCCGACTCCCCCGGGGAGGCTCAGTGCACCCTTCCCACTGGCCCTGGGAGGAGCTGGTCACCGCCCGCATCGAGCAGCCACCTCCCTCCAGACTCACCGGAAGGTTCCCTGGCTGGTGCATCAGTGGCTGCCTGGACAGACTCAGCCCAGGTCCCTGGGGGCTCCGTGCAGGGGAGAGGGCTGGAGCAGGCAGGGAGGGCCCATGGGAGGGCTCAGGTGAGAAGCAGGGGAGGGAGCGGGGAGCTGAAGGAGACGCTCCCCGGGCAGGTCCAGGCTGCTGGGAGGAAACGGTGAGGAGGGCATCTGAGCCAGCCTGAGCTACCCCCAGGCCCCTCTGGAGCCGCCCAGGCAGGAGCAGAGCCCAGAGGCACTGCACATCCCTGCACAGGGCCCCTGGACTGGCCGGAACCTCGAGGCCCCTTCACAAGCTAGGAAGGGGCAGCCATTGGGCCTGGCTGCTCCCCACTTCCTGTCACTTCACGGTCCCCATACTTTTCTCTCTAACTCAGTTGCTTTGGGCTGGGCTGGTGGCCTCAGGGCCTTCACACTGACTTTATGAGCCAGATAGGGCTGCATTCCCAGGTCACCCCAAGCAGTGGCCTCTGGGGGAGCAGGGGCAGAGGTGTGGGACGGTGGGGGGTGGAGAGTGGGTCAGCGGGTCAGCCGGCAGGGGCTTGGGAAGGGCGGCTGCTGGGAGGCAGGAGGCCCGAGGGCCCACACGCATGCACTGATTCCCTCCCTGAGGCGGCAGCACCCTTGGGGCCCTGCGGTCGGGATGCCTGCTTGCATTCCAGTCCCGGATGTGGGGGATCTGTGGGGTCCACCGGGAAAATGGGAGTCATCGTAGCGCTGGCTCCAAGGGCCCCAGAGACTCCAGGAGAGGCAGGCGGCCAGAGCGAGAGCCCGGAGCGTTCCCTCCACCACCCTGACCACCGTCACACCCTTCCTCATGACGGTCACGGCTGTCTTGGCCTCCTCGCCCAGCCTGGGCTCCTGGGCCCTACCATCAGCTTAGGCCCTGGTCTGTCCGCCGCGCTGGCCGGATGATGCTGCCCTCTGCCTTTCTGGGGACTGTCCCGTGGCTGTCCCGGCCTGGGCTTCATCCCGGCCTGGTCCATGGTCCGGGCTGTGGCCATCGATGTCCAGGTGGGCATCTGGGCTGACTGTCCCTGCGGGGCCGGGAGGCTAGACGCGGAGCCTGGGAGGCGGCTGTCCCGCGTAGGCTGGAGGCACATCCCGCCGCCCACGGTCCCCAGTGCGGGCAGCCCTCCTGGCCCTGCGGCCGAGAAGCCCTGGCTGGCACCAGGGGCGCTGGCCAGGCAGACCCCCCGGACCTCTCGCCCGGGCAGCACAGGCTAGCCCCAGGAAGGCGGCCAGGTGGGCCCTTGAATGATACAAGCTCGGGGCTGGCGGGGGCATTGGGATGGGGCACGGGGGCAGCACTTTGTGCTGTGACACCTCCCGGCACCTCGGGCGGTTGTCCTGGTCCCTCACCCAGGGCCCCTCTGCTGCCCGCTCAGTGCTGCAGTCTGCGTCAGCACCCTCCGTCCCCTGCAGGGCCCATGCCGGAGAGAGGGGTTTCTTCCCATCACTCCTGGTTTCTTCCTGCCCCCAGGACAGTGCTTGGGCTCAGAGCAGATGCAGAAACACGCAGTGGGAGGGACGGCCAAGCCGCCTCTGTCACTAGCTGTGGCTTCTCTGAAAATGGCTCGTAGGACGGCGGTCTGGCCGAGCCCAATCACGTTATTAAGACCCGCCCTGCCCGGGCCTGCCTCGGCTGTCCGTCCGGGGTCCAGGAGGGACAGTGCGGGACCGGTGGGGGTGGGGGTCTGAGAGCCGGGAGCTGGCGGGCGAGGGGCTCAGGCTGCGGCCGGAGCAAGGCACACGCGTGGCCCCCGCCCACCTCTGCCCTGCACGCTGCCGGCACGGGTCACGGGGCGCAGAAGGGGGTGCGCTCAAGATGCCGTGTGCCGTGAGCGGAAGGAGACCCGGAACACGGGGGCGCCGGGGTGAGGTGCCCGAGAGCACCCGGAGCTCTCGTGCTGGACGCGGGCGGGCGCGTCCGGGCCTTTTCCTCTGGGTTTCAAAGTAAAGTAATTCAAAGCAAAATTCTTAAAAAACAACAAAAAAGTCCTTTTAATTTTCTTCCAAACAGCGCAGGGCCGGCGGGGGGGGCCCGTGAGGACCCGCGTGGGGCCAGTTCCAGCGTCTGGGGCCCTCACTGGTCTGTCTCTGTCCATTCACGTTTACCATTTTCCACCAAAAATTTTGGGGCAAAGCCCAGTATTCAAATATCTCTCTACAGACTGAAAGATGTATGTTCGGGTCTCGACAAGCCTAGGGGGCCGGGGGGGCCCAGGACACCTGCCAGGTGACAGGGGCGGGGCGAGGGGGTGCCGTCCCTGGCCATGGGGGCGGCCGCCAGCGCCGCTCTGGGCACCGCGGAGGCCGCTGGGGCGGGCGGCCCCGAGCACCGCGGGCCAGCGGACCGTCTGGCTCCCGGCGGCCCCTGCCAGACAGCCGTTCCCCAGCGGGCCGGGAAACCGATTAGATCTTGCCTGGCCTAAAATTAGTCCTAATTCAATTTCTCCCCCAAATAACCGAGGCGCTTGTCCCCGGAGTCCGCTCCGCCCTCGGGGCACGTAGGTCCTCCGAACAGACCCACACACGCTCTTCTGAATTAAACGCCCTCCGTGTTGTCAGACCAGCCTCGGCGCGAGGAGAGGGGGTCCAGCCCGTACCACGTCCGACGGGCCCCCCTTCCCGAGGGGCAGGGACGGAGCCGGGACAGGTGGACTTCCTCGCCCGGCCCCACTCTCTCTGCCTCATTCACTCCCAGGCCAAGGCGATCCCCGCTGTTGGGGTCAGGGGTGGGGGCACGTGGGGGCTTCCTGATGCAGGATGGCCCAACCCTCGGTCCCGAGCAAGATGGGGGCCGGGGGCACCACCTCCCCTGCCGAGGCCCCCAGCAGGGGAGCGATCTCCTCGCCCGGCTGGGGTGACGCCCGGGTTTCAATGGGGAGGGTCTCCAGGCTGGGGCCTTCTGGAGTCGGCAGAAAGGGGGCTCCTCGTTTGGACAGTGGGGGAGCTTGGACCGGGCAGCCCGGGCCCCTGGGGTACTGCTCCTGGTGGCAGGAGGGTCCCCGGGGGGGGGAGCTGTGCGATGGGGTCCCCGCTCCTTCTCACCACCGTCCACCAGAGGAGAGGGCCCCGGGTCCACTCCGACTCCACCACCCTGGCTGGCCTGTGTCGGAGCCCCCAGGACACACGGTCCCTTCAGACAGACAGCCGGTCCTGACCCCTGCGCTTCCAGGACCTCCCACTGGGCCACTGGGCCTGCAGACGCTGGAGTCTCCTAGGCCAGGAAACGGACAAAGCACTGGACTCGCCCAGGCAGACCTCGCAGGCCGGGTGTCCTCACCCCTACCTACCACGTTCTGCTATTCCTGGTGGGCTCCGGCCTTGGGTGCGGGAGGGATGGGGCAGCCAGCACCCCGGGGCCGCTTGTCCAAGGCCACCTCCCAGAGCCTATGCCGTCTTGTCCCACTTGTCCCACACCTCCCCTGCCCTGCATGCTGACTGAGCCCGCAGACAGGGGTCTGGCCCGGAGGCAGAGGGGCCTCGGAAGGGTTGGGCCCCCAGGGAAGACTCCCGCCTCCCTCCCTGCGGCCCCGTGGATCAGGCCCTTCTCCGACCTCTGCCCTCGCACCTCCAGCTCCAGGGCCCGGGGGACGGAGGCCAAGGACCAGCTGTGGTGGCCTTAAAATGATCAGGAGCCTGCTCACTCACACAGCACGGGGCGCTGAAGGCCACGGGGCTCCCCGGGCCCAGGCCCACGGGGTGTCCGCAGCGGGGGCACAGGGGCCGCAGGGGAACGGGTACCAGGGGGGTGCAGACGGACTGTGGGGAGGAGAAGGGAGATGACCTGAATCCACGAGCTGTCCCGGGAGTCCAGGACCCGGTCCCCGCCCCATCCCCCATGGCTGCCCACCCTTGGTGGAAGGAGGTGCCCGCCAGGCTCCAAGCTCGCGGGTTCCGTGCCTCACGGCTCAGAGGGCCATGGAGCCCGGTGACACTGGCAGTGGGCCGCAGCTCCATCTGGGAAGTGTCGGCACTCAGGGAAGCTCTTTCGGGGTCGGGGCGTGGCCGGATTTCAGGGTCAGCCACTGTCTGAGGGCAGCCGCGCCCTTCCCTGGGCGACCAGGACAAGGATACCACTTCCCCAGCGCCCCAGAAGGTGTTTGTCTCTCTCCTCAACACCCCTGACGGTGTCCCCATGGCACTCCTGGCTGGTCTTTGCTTGGTTGCTCCCAGCCCTGGGGAGCTCACTACTTTTGCTCTCAGCGCATTCTTGTGTCGAGCAGCCATCCCTTTTGGCCTGTGGAGCTGAAATCTGAGCTCATCAAGCCTGCCCAACTGGTCCCATCATGGGTCCAAAGTCTGGATGGTTCCACCATCTCACCGTTTCCTAGGCCACCCCCTAATGGCTGGGTGCCCCAGCCCCTCAGGCACTGTCCCTACCCCAGATTCCAGCTGTAGACCAGGCCAGTGGAGGCTGGGGTGCTGGGCCTCCCTGCGCTTCGGAGAGTGGCCAGAGTCCCCAGGGCAGGGTCCTAGTGGCGACCCTTCCCGGAGCCTCTTACTCTCCCTCCTCACCTCTGCCTTCAGGGCTGTCTTCCCTCTGTCCTGGAAGTGGTGACCGAGGACTGGTTTGGCCCCGGGACCAGGGCCTGGCCTAGGGCAGCAAGGACAGGTGGCTGTCCGGTGCTTTGGCCACAGACATGGAGGACCCCAAGCCATAGAGAGAGGTCCCATGCTGGACCGGTGGCCTGGCCGTGGTCACCTGGGACTCTGCACCCCGCCATGCCCCACAAATGGCACTGGGCTGACAGCAGGAGCCAGGCCCGGGGCTCCAGGACCACGCTCTCCATCTGGACCTGCTCCGATAGGGCTCCCGGCCAGGCAGCTCTTGCCACCATCTGGGGCTGAGGACAAGCATGCGCCCGGTCCCCACGGACAGACCACTGCAGACAGAAACCCAGGCCAGATGTGAGTATGGGTGTGGGGGTCCGAGAGGCCTCCAGCCACCTTGCGTCCCTCCGTGGGGGCTGGCCGCCAGCCATAGTCAACGTGGTGCTTCCCAAAAAAAACACACAAACACACAAACTCACAGGCAGCACACTCTGCGTCTCAGATCTAGATCAGCAAGATATTTGCTCTGAGCCCAGACCCCTGAGACCCCGCTGGCCGCATCCCCTGCCGCCACACGCGGACCAGGATGGGGTGAACTCCAGAGGCACCCCTCCCCCACCTGTGTGCACACGAGTGTGCACAAAACACCCGCCCCTGGACCCTCCGTGTGCACTGGGCACAGTCAGGACCCTGGGCCCAGAAGCCCTTGAATGTGAAAAGGAAATTGGCCCCTCTGGGGCCTGGTGGGGGGGGCGGGGGGGCAATCTGTGCATAAAGAGGCAGCAGGGGCTCCATCCTGGAAGATGCCAGCCCCCCGTTGTCCCCAGGAGAGCACCTATTGCTTCCCGGGGATCTGGGCAGAGGGATTTGCGCACAAGTGAGCTGTCTTTGCTTCCCTCCTGCTCCGAGGCACACCGGTCCCCGGAGAGCCTCATCGGACTTGAAGCAAAGGAAGGTTCTGGATTTTTGTGGGGGTCACAGAGCCCTGGGGGGGTGCGGCTGGCTCCAGCTGCTCAGACAAGGAAGACCCCCCGCAGCTGCCCCGGGACCACCTCCTCGCGGCGCTCTGTGAACCCCCACTCCCCAGCAGGGCCAGAAGAGGCAGAGAAGCCCCTGTCTGCTGAGCCCAAATGGCGCTGGCAGGAGGGAGGGTCCAGGGGTCGGTACGTGTCTCAATGCCAAGTCCTCAAGTGCCCCAGGCACGTCCTGGGCCCGAGGGAGAGAGAGCCCAGGGGCCCAGAGGACTGTGTGTGCCTGCCAGACCCTGGCCCTTCTCTGGGGCCAGTCCTCACAGACAGACTCCCAGTGGCGGCCTCGATAGCCCTGGGCTCTGCCTGACAAGGACCCATGTCCTGGAATATTTCAGAAGGGGCCGCTGATCCCAGGTGGGTACACCAGGCGTTCAGACCCAGCTCTGCCAGCCTGGACCACTGGGTGAGGTCGAAGCCCCCCAGAGCACGTCTGTGAGGCCGACAGGCTGGGAGGGCTCAGCCCGAGCAGGGGTCCTGCACAAAGCATCCAGGTGGGGGAACTGGCCACAAGGGGTGGGCGGGCCCACGGTGACACGCCAGAGTCCCAGCACCCCAGCAAGGAGTTGGTGCTCGGGCAGACTTGGGCAGAGACCACGCCCCACGCCTTCCAACTCTGGTCACTAGCAGAAACACAGAGGGATGGCCAGCCAGGCAGCACGCACACTGGCTCATCTCCCCTCTCATCCATCCACCATCCATCCACCATCTGTCCATCCATCCACCATCCATCCGTCCACCATCCGTTCCTCCATTGATCCATCCACCATCCCTCCATCCATCTCTCCTTTCCTTCCTCCCTCCTTCCATCCCTCCCTCCCTGCCTTTATCCATCCCTCCACGCATTCTTTATCCACCATGCCTTCTTCCATCCATCCTTCCCTCTGTTCATCCATCCACCATCCTTCCCTCCCTCCATTCATCCACCGTTCTTTCATTCAGTCATCTATCCATTCAATCATTTATTCCCCCCTCATTCATTCATTCACGTATTCATCCATTCACTCACTCATCTACTCGTTCTCATCCATTCACTCACTCACTCACTCACTCGCTCACGCCCTCACTCACCGGTCACCTGGTTTAGGCAGGTACCAGGCACGGCTCTAGAGGTGGAGTGACAGCCGTGGTCAAAACAAATGCCCCCTGCAGGGAGCTACTGTTCCGGGAACAGGACCCTAGGAAGCCCACCCACCCACAGGGTGCTTTGATCCCCCTCCCAGGGTGGGCAGCCCTCCCCCCAGCCTCACCCAAGGAGAGAGAGAGGTGGTCTTTACAGGGGCGACTCCAGAGTGGTGGGCAGGGGCCGGCATTTGCGCTGCTCAGAGCCTCACCGGCCCCTCGGGCTTCTGCTGAAGCTGAAGCACTGAGTTGCCTCCAGTGACCCTCTGCCCGCCCCCCCCCCCAGGGCCCCAGACACGTGGCCCAGCTCCACCTGGAGAAGGGGTGGCAAAGCCTAGCGTCCCGCCGCTGCCCAGCAGCTCTGCTCTGTCTGAGGCCAGGGGAGGGGAGGGTGACCTCTGGGGCCCAGCCGCAGGGGCTCCAGGCCCCTCTGGGGCGGACACGCACAGGAAGAAGGAGACAGGCTCAGGATAAATGGAGCGGATCAGAGGGACAGCTAAGGCCGCGCCACGCAGGGTCTGGAACCGTTTAGTGCCTGCGGGAGGGGGCTCTGGCCCCGGAGTCCAGCACCCCCAGCCCTCGAGGCCGGGCCGGGCTCTGGGGCTGGACGTCCGGCTCGGGGGGCAGAGCACAGTCTCCAAGCCCTGAGGAAACCCCTTCCCCCTCAGCCTCAGTTTCCAAAACTGTGCGCTTGGCCCCCTGCTGGGGCTCTGGCAGGTTCCGTGAGAGAGCCTGCGCGAGGGGCGTTGAGTGTGCCTGTGTGTGTGCCTGTGCGTGTGAGTACGCCTGTGCCTGTGGGTGCATGTGTGAGTGTGCCTGTCTGTGTGAGTGCGTGTGCGAGTGTTCTGTGTGTGTGCATAAGTGCTGGTGCATGTGTGAGTGTGCACGTGTCCTGAGTGTGTGGGTGCGTGTGTGTGAGTGTGCGTGTGTGAGTGTGCCTGTGTGTGAGTGTGTAAGTGTCCTGTGTGTGGGTGCCTGGGCATGAGTGTGCGTGTGCGTGAGTGCGTGTGTGCGTGCCTGTGTGTGTGAGTGTGCCTGTGTGAGTGTGTAAGTGTCCTGTGTGTGTGAGTGTGCTTCTGTGTGCATGAGTGTGCGTGTGCGTGAGTGTGCGTGTGTGCATGGGCGAGGTTGGGCATGTGTTAGGGATGTGGGGCCCAGGTTTACCACGTGGCTGGCTCAGTCCCCTGGGCACCTGCGGGCACAGCTGCGGTCCCCGCCCCCCGCGTCCCCCTCTCCCGCAGGCGCAGGTGCCCACTCCGAGGCCCAGCCCCACCCCTGCATTACAGACTCACCTGTGCTCCTGCTCAGCATGCAGACCACTGCCCGGTCCCCTCACCCCGGGGCCCCCATGGGTCTCCCCGGACAGAGGGAGGAAAAGTGGGGCCGCCCCTCACCCCAATCTCTCCCCCGTGTCCTGTGTCGAATTCCCCTCTGGTCCTGCGAGTCCCGCCCAGAGCGTCTCCTCTTCGATGGAAGCCCCGCCCCACCACCCACAGGCCGCTCCCCCGCACCCCTGCTCCACACACTAGGAGCTGCCCAGGGAGCGCCTCTTGACCGCGGCCCCTGCTGGCTCCTGCCCCTCGCTCTCGCCTGGACCTCCGTGCAGGCCCCGTGCAGCCCCCAGCACCGTCCCTGCCGCTGCCCTCCACCGTCCCCTCAGGCTGGGCCACCGGGGACCCTGCAAGGTCCACGGGGCCCTGCGGGACCCCACAACAACGGCTACTGAGCAGAGCAGCCATGCTTCCTGTCCCCTTTGCATCTGGAAACTTCCTCCTGATTGTTCAGCCACACCTGAAACAGTGACCCCTTTGCCCCCCGCCCAGGAGGCCTCTTGGACCCCAGCCCTTGCCTGTAAACACGGGGGTCACACGGGGCTTTGGTCTTCCCTGCCCCTGCCCTTCTTCCCTGCCCCAGACTCTCCCCTGAAATGACCACATTCAGGACCCCCAATTACTCATGGTCTAGACAGTGGGGACCCCATGAGGACGTGCAGCTCTGACCACCCTCGGAGCCTGTGGGTGTCTGTCCAGCGCCTCCCACGGCTCCCTTGGAAATCTCAAAGGCACCTTAGATTTAACCCGTTCGGAGGCAAACCTCTGCTCGTGCCCCCGCCCGACAGTGCTGGCACAGTGGGCACTGGGCGCCACCCCACGCGCCTCCCGTCACACCTGCCCATCTCCACGGCCAGTGCCCGCTTCAGGGCAGCGTCACCATTTCCTCTCAGCCAGCGTCCAGCCTGCCCCTTCTGGTCTGGTCCCCCCAGACCCACGTTCTCAATGCAGCCCTGAAATTCCTGCCCGAAGAGGGCCCTGCGGGCACCTCCTGGGTGAAGACATTCACACCTGGGGCAATGCCATCACGTCTTCCCGGAGGCGGGGTCTGGGGGTGTGGCAGGGTCCCAGTGGGCGGACTGGCGGCTGGGTGTGCGGGGCCTCCTGGCCACCAGGCCTCCCCTGCCCTTCCCTGCTGCTTTGTGTGGTAAGCTGTCACATCCTCCCCACGCCTCCCTGCACCTGTCACCCTGTCCCGCTGTCCCCTCCTCTCCTTCTCTTTCTGGAACATACTCCTAAACACCCTCTCGTGGTCCCCGTGAGCCTGCTGGCCGATGCCAGTGGCATGTCCCGGTCTGTCTACCTCCCCGAGCCCGCAAACACTGAGTCTCTTGCAGTTGGACCTCGGTCCTCTTCCCGGCCTTTCTGGGTGGACTTACCCACCCTCAGATCACTGGGCCTCTCTGATGGCCTCGCCCATCCAATCCCTAGCCCTGATCACAGGACAGCACACGACCAAAGGACGTCCCTTGGAACAGCCCACAAGTGCCTCCAATTCCTCCCATCCGAGGAAGACAGGAAGACGGTGCCTCAGAGCGTGTCAGAGCGGGAAGCTGGTCCCCGAGTCCGCGTGTGACGGGCCCCTGGACACCCAGCCCAGCCCGTCGCTGCCTCCGAGAGCAGCTTGTGGCAGCCTGGTGGGTGTCGGCGTGGGTGCTGAGCCGCAGACGCCCCTTGGGTCTGGGGGGCTGTTGCATTGTCACCAGCACGCATTATTGATAGTTGTCCTTTTGCATGTGACTCGTTCCTGTGTTTCATAAACAGACAGAGATTTTTTTCAGATTATACCATGAACACACTCCCTTAGGGGGATGAAACCCGGACGGTGGTGACGGACGTCACAGGAAAAGCAAATGTCCCTCTGCATCGTATCCCCTCCAGAGGCCCTGCATCTCCTTCCGTCTCGTCTCTGCTGGCGGCCCTGATCCCGACGTTTGAAGGGGCAGAAGTTGACACGATTGCATAAATGTTATGGAATTCCTTGGTCTTAACTAAGTTACTCTCTGAAAACATATGGAAGGCCATGAGGGCCAGTGGCAGACTGCGGAGCCCTGAGTGTGAGCACCCGTCTCTCGTCTCTCGGCTCATAAATAAGCCTCTAGTCAAGCAGGCAGTGACCGAGCAGGCCGAGGGGAAGAAAGGCCCCACTATGAGAGTCAGTGTCTGCAATTTGCCTGTGAGGCCAGAGCCATGGCCCTGGTCGGGGGGGCGGCTGAATGTCAACTTCCAGACGACTCTGATCTCTCAAAGCCTGCAGACATGACCCCCCGCCCCGAACACCACCACGAGAAGCCATGTCCTCTCCAGCTTCCAGGCCAAAACCAAGACTGAGTTAGCATAACCCAACCAGGAGCGTGACGAGCCTCACGGAGGAGAGAGACGGAGAGACACACGTTCCGAAACAGGAGAGGAGACATCACTACCGGTTCCGCGGACACTGAGCAGACAATAAGGGAATATCATATAAACAACCGCAAGCCAATAGCTCCCGCAGTGGAGAGGAAATGGATAAATACTTGGGACAAATAAGCAGAAACTGAGAAATAACGTTTATAAAAGCATCAAACATATGAAAAAAATTAGGGATAAATCCAACAAAAGATATAATAGACCTACTCACTGAAAATTCCAAAATATTTCCAAGAGGAATGAAAGATTTAAATAGGAGAGACAGACTCTCCTCACGGGTCAGAAGACCCAGCGATGTCGGGACGCCTGTTCTCCAGGCTCCAGGCAGCCCCAGCCCTGCGGCCCTGGTCTCTACTTCAGAAACGGATAAGTTGATTCTGAGGTCCACATGGAAGTGCAAAGATTCTAGAAAAGTCAAACAACTCTGAAAAGAAGAAACAAACTGAAGGACCCACGCTCCCTGACAGTGAGGACTTTTAGCGTGCTGTGGGCAGGGGGAGGGACACACAGGCCGGTGGGACAGAGCAGTGCGTCCAGGAACATGTCCACACACACGTACCGTTTGCTTACTCTTGATTTATTCTTTTGTTAGACCTCTTAATTGTTTTAAGTGAGGAATAATCAACATAAAACAATATTATATACCATTTAGGTTTTAAAAATTTTTTAGTGTTTTTTATTAATTTTGAGAGACAGAGAGCATGAGCAGGGGAGGGGCAGAGAGAGAGGGAGACACAGACTCTGAAGCAGCTCCAGGCTCTGAGCGGTCAGCACAGAGCCCGACGCGGGGCTCAAACCCACAAACTATGAGATCATGACCTGAGCCGAAGTCAGATGCTTAACTGACTGAGCCACCCAGGCGCCCTTCATTTAGGTTTGACCTAAGTACAAAGGCAATGCAGTGAGAAAAGGGGAGACTTTTCAACAAATGTTGCTGGAACACGTGCATACCATTTACAGGAAAATAAACGTCAAGCCCTACCTCACACTATATACAGAACCTAACAAAAACAAAAACAAACAAAAACCTCAAAGCAAAACCTGACTTAAATGGACCACAGATCTAAATGGAAAACCTAAAACTTAAACTTTCCAAAAGGAAACATAAGAGAAAGTCTTGTGGCCTTGAGCTAGGCAGACCTCTTAGATACCATAACAGAGTTTGAAATCTATAAAGACATTAATGACTACATTGGCTTCTATCAAAATTAAAAACTTTGACTTTACACAAGATATTGTTAAGAGACTGAACGGACAGCCACATGCAAAAGAAGGAAGCTAACACCCTATCTCACGCCACACACACAGGTCAGCTCAAAATGGGTTAAAGATGTGAATGCTGGACCTAAACCCATAAAACTTCTAGAAAAAACATAGGGGGTAAGTTCCTTGTCATTGGTCTTGGAGACGATTTTTTGTATTTGACACCAAATGCAAAAACAACAGAAGCAAAACCAAGCGGGGCCACATCAAACCAGAAAGCTCCTGCAGAGCCAAGGAACCATCGGCGAACGAACACAGCGCACTGACGGGAGCTGAGACCTGCGAATCATAATCTCATAAGGGCTAGTCCCCAAGATACATAAGGAACTCATACAACACAATAGCAAGAAAATGACCAATGTCATTAAAAAACGGGCGGAGGTTCTGAGCAGACATTTTCCCAGAACAGATACACGGTGACCAACAGACACGTGAAAAGGCACTTATCACCACGCATCATCAAGGAAATACAAATCAAAACCACACCTGTCAGAGGGGCAGGTGTCAAAAAGACCAGAAACAACAGAGAAAGGGGGAGCCCTCGGGCACCGCTGGTGGGAACGGAGCCGCTCTGGAAAAACAGTGCGGGGTTTCTCAAAACATGAAAAATAGAACTACCTACGACCCAGCAATTGCACTTCTGGGTATTTATCTGAAAGAAACACAAACATTAATTCACAGAGATCTCTGGCATCCCAACGCTCACCGCCGCATTATTTACAGCAGCCGAGACGTGGAGACAGCCAGGGTCCACCCATGGGTACAGGGTAAGGACGGTGTGGTGTAGACACACGTTGGCACGCGCGCGCGCACGCACACACACACACACACTGGACTATTACTCAGCCACAAAGAAGAAGGGAGTCTGTCATCTGCAGTGACATGGGTAAAACTTGCGTGTATCGTGTTAAGTGGAATAAATCGGATGGAGGAAGACAAGCGCAATATGGTCTCACTCACGTGGAGAATCTTTAGCAAAAACCCCCCAACCACACTCACGGATGCAGAGAATCGAGGGGGTGCTAGAGGCGGGGGAGGGGCGGGCAAGATGCGCGGAGGGGCTCAAGAGGTCTAAACGTTCAGTTATAAATAACTCACGGGGAGCGCGGTGACTACGGTTCCCAATTCCACGTCGCGGATTTGCAAGTTGCTAAGACAGCGGGTCTCACAAGTTCTCCTAAGAAGAAACGACTGTACGTGAGCCGGGGCCAGCTAGCCACGCTGCGGTGACGGCTCCGCACTTTGCCTGAAGGCAACGTCCGTTAGCCCTCAACTTCTAAAGAGAGAAACTGAGAAGTCAGGACACAGACAGAAAGAAAATCTTCGTCAACCGTGCCTGACAGAGGGTTTGTATCCAGAAGACAGAAGGAACTCCCCAGAACTCAACAAGAAAACAGAGATTCCCTATAAAAACGAGTGAAGGGTTCGAACACTTTCCTGAAGAAGGTACGCAAACGGGGAATGATAAGAGGGATCAAGTGCATGACCAGCGCAGGGGAGGAGGTGACGTGGTCGCTTCGGAGAACGGTGGACCACGTTCTCAAGAAGCCAAGGGCACGCCCGCCGTATGACCCGGCGTCTGCCCACGGGGAAGAGAATGTCCACTTGCACATGGAGGCTCAGAGTACCTTTCCTGGTACCCCCAAACTGAAAACAGCCTAAGTGTCCACCAAGAAAGGAACAGATGAAAATAAGCGGGAAGTGGGGTGCCCAGGTGGCTCCATCAGCTAAGCATCCAACTTTGGCTCAGGTCGTGATCTCACTGTCCGTGGGTTCGAGCCCCGCGTCAGGCTCTGTGCTGACCGCTCAGAGCCTGGAGCCTGCTTCTGATGCTGTGTCTCCCTGTCTCTGCCCCTCCCCCTCTCAAAAGTAAACATTAAAAAAATTAAATAAATAAATAAATAAAGAGGGGGTCTGTGGGGCCAAGAAATAAATGGGGTTCTGGCCCAAACCCGGCTACACTGGGCCTGCTGGTTCATGGACGCCCCCAGCGGTCATCTTTGTGGTCCCCGAATGTACCGTTGGCATGGGGATACTCGGCAGCCACAGTAATCCCAACAACCGGGTCCCACAGGGTAAAATCTATTGTAGGTCGGGGAGGAAGAGCGAAGCGGGAGCCCCTCAAAGCTCCCCCGTTAGATCGGAAATCAGAAGCACATGGCGTCCTGCCAGGGCGCAGAGCTCGGCGCCACCCACCGAGATGGAGCCCCCGGCCGTGCCCAGCACGCCTCCGGTCTGCTCACTGGTCCGCCCTGTTTGGGACCCTCATCCCGCGTCTCCGGGCGCAGCTGACGTGCGGGTGCCCTGGTCTGCGGCTCCTGTGTGTGGGTGCGCCTGTGCTGAGCAGGCGATCCCAGCAGGATCCGGCCTTGCTCCCCGATCTCACCGGGTGGACAGAGGACACTCACTGCTTTGGCCCAGCGCTTCTGGAATCTCCTCCGCCACCTGCAGAGAGACAGTCAGGAGGAGAGGAGAACGCGCTGGGAGAGAACATTTGCGAACCACCTACCCGCCCCCACCCGGGCCTCTCCCCTACCTGGGCCTCTCCCCCACCCGGGCCTCTCCCC
>PISW01010591.1:0-48289 GCA_004023785.1 Mungos mungo | reverse complement strand
TGGGTAAATCCCTAGCAGTGCTATTGCTGGGTCATAGGGGAGTTCTATGGATAGTTTTTTGAGGCAGTGCCACACAGTTTTCCAGAGCGGCTGCACCAGGTTACATTGCCACCAACAGTGTAGGAGGGTGCCCGTCTCTCCACACCCTCGCCAGCATCTATAGTCTTTTGATTTGTTCATTTTAGCGACTCTGACTGGTGTGAGGTGGTATCTCAGGGTGACTCAGTTTAGTAAGTGTATTATTATTGATCTCAGCTCAGGTCTCAATCTTGGGATCATAAATTCACCCCCATGTTAGAGTACATGATGGGTGTGAAGCCTACTTAAAAATGTATTTTGGGGGTAGTGTTGAGCTTTGTGAGTTTTTTATACACCTTTGAATACGAAGCCTTTATCAGATATTTCATTTGCAAAAATTTTCTGCCTTTCTGTGGGTTAACTTTGGGTATTGTTGATTTTTTTTCTTTACTGTGCAGAAGAAGCATTTTGTTTTGATAATGCCCAAAATTCTTTATTTTTACCTTTGTTTCCCTTACCTCAGGAGACCAGTTTAGTAAAAAGTTGCTATGCATAATGTCAAAGTGGTTACTGCCTGTGTTCTCCTCTAGGATTTTGATGGTTTCTTCTCACATTTAGGACTTTCATGCATTTTGAATTTGTGTGTGTGTGTGTGTGTGTGTGTGTGTGTGTGTGGTGTAAAAAAGTGGTCCAGTTTCATTCATTTGGATGCTGCTATACACTTTTACCAACAACTTTTGTTAAAAACAATCTTTGTTTTCATTGGATGTCGTTTCCTGCTTTGTTGAAGATTAATTGGCCATTTAGATATGGGTTCATTTCTGGATTTTCCCTTCGGTTCTATTGATTACGTCACTATTTTTCTGACAGTATTATACTGTCATGATGTGCAATGCTGTAATGTAACTTGAAATCTGGAATTGTGATGCCTACAGTTTAGTTTTACTTTTTCTAGGTTGCTTTAGTTATTTAGAGTCTTTTGAGATTCCATACAAATTTTAAGAGTGTTTGCCCTAGCTCTGTGAAAAATACTATTGGTATTTTGATAAAGATTACATTAATAGTGTAGATTGTTTTGGGTAATATAGAAATTTAACAATATTTGTTCCTCTAATTCATGAGTATGGAATATCCTTTTACTGTTTTGTGTCCTCTGTCATCAGTGTTTTACAGTTCTCAGAGTACAGGTCTTTCATCTCTTTGGTTAGGTTTATTCTTAGGTACCTTATGGTTTTTGTTGCAATTGTAAATGACATTGATCCCTTAATTATTATTTCTGAGGTTTCATTATTAATGTATAGAAGTGTAACAGATTACTATATGTTGATTTTATATCCTGCAAGTTTCCTGAATTCATGTATCAGTTGTAGTAGTTTGTTGGTGGACTCTCTCCATTTTCTACATAGAGTGTCATGTCATCTGAAAATAGTGAAATTTGTATTTTTTCCTTGCACTTTTTTTGTTGTCTTACTGCTGTGGCTAGAACATCCAGTATCATGTTAAATAATATAGGGGTGAGAATGGATATCCTTCATTATTCTTCACCATAGAGAAAAAAATCTCTCAGTTCTTCCTCATTGAGAAGGATATTAGCTGTGAGTTTAATATATGTGCCCTTTCTAATGTTGAGGTATGTTCCCTATATCCTTGCTTTGTTGACAGTTTTTTATCATGAATGAATTTTGTACTTTTTAAAATGCTTTAGTTTTGCATCTACTGAGAGGATTATATGGTTCTTATACTTTCTTTTATTCATGTGGTGTATCACATGATAGATTTGTGAATGTTGTACCACTCTGGTATAACAGGAATAAATCCCACTTGATTATGAGGAATGATTTCCATTGGCATTAAAAAGAATCTGTATTTTTCCTATTTTCAGATCTAATGTTCTGGGAGGGGACTAAGACGGCAGCCTAGGAGGAGGACCCTAGGCTTACCTCATCCCTTCAACACAGCTAGATTAATATCAAATTATCCTGAATACTTGAGGACTTGAGGACTGATAGAAGAAACTGCACATATAGATGGGGAGAAGAGGCCATATCAAGGAATGTAAGAAGTATAGAGATGTGGCTTGGAAGAATAACAGATGGTGGTAGCTGCAGAAGGGACGGAGCCCTGGAGCTGGAGAAAGACAAGAGACAGGGGTTCACAGAAAGAGAACACTTCCTCAAAGCTATTGGATGGGAAAGGGGGAGTGGCTGAATGTCATGAACTTTTACAACAAGCACAACTCAAAGATGGGAGTTTCAGAGGTCCCCAGGTTTGGCTGTGATAGAACTTTGAGGATGCTATCCTTAACCTGGAGCAAAGACAGGCAAAAAAACCCCAAACAGACTATGCAATTTGAGAATCACCTAAAAAGCATGAGCAGAGACTATTTGTATGTTTGGAGCCCATGTAAGAGATGTTACTGCCTCTCTGGAGACAAAGAACTGGTGGCACCATTTCCTTTCCCTTCCCCTCAGCATATGCACATAGATACCTACTCAGGACACCTAACAAGGACACACTTGCATAGCCTGCTTGCTCCAAATCCCATGCCCCTGCACTCTGGTGTCACTGACCTTCTGGATCAAACCTGCATTAGTCCCAGCATGGCAAGACAGTATGCCAGAAGACAAGCACAGATGCCTGCCACACCAGGTCCCTGAAGTTTGGAATTTTAAATCCATCAGGCTTGGCTAGAATACAGCCCAGTGCTACCCTCAGATCAGCAAACTCTGACTTCCCTCTCCAGGCCAAAAATGAGTAGGCTCGTGCCATTTCTATACCTTGCCCTCCAGAATAAACCAACTTCAATAAACAACTGTCCAACCTGCTTAGGTCAAGTCCTGCTCCCAGACACCCTATTTGTACAGTTTTCCTAGGGCAAGTGTGCCTAAGAACTACTGCAGTAGGCTCTTCATCCAGAAAAAAACAATCCCCCACATGTACCATGTCTATTCACCATAGAATTCTAGAAAGCTGTGATTTTAGCAGAAATACTTTCAGGTCTGTTTTACCTAGCTGAACAGAGCACACTTAGTTAAAATTCACCACACGGTGGCCAAGGTCCAAATATTCCAAACTGCAGGCAAGGAGAAACTCCGCAGAGGCCTGACCTGAGGGACAGATTAGCCAATAACAGCAGCAGAGTGCATGCAGCACACACTAGAGACTTTTCTACATGTATCAGGCTGTAGACACTGCATGATCTATTCGTAAAATCATTAATCTCAAGAGCAAGAAATGTAAGAGGCTTTCCTAAAACAATGAAGAAGGCATAGACTGGACAAAATGCCAAGACAGAGGAATTAATTCCAAAAGAAAGAACAAGAAAAGGTCATGGGCAGGGATATAATTGAAATAAATATAAGTAATATTCCTGAACCAGAATTTTAATCAACAGTCCTTTGAATACTAGCTAGGCTTGAGGAAAGCATAGAAGACATCAAGGTGATCCTTACTGTAGACATAAAAGAGCTAAAAACCAATCAGTACAAAATGAAAAATACAATAACCAAGATTAAATATCAACTGAAAATAATAACAAGGATGGAATAAGAAGAATAAATAAGTGTTATAGAATTATGGAAGATAATTAAGCTGAACAAAAGAGGGAAATAAAAATCTTGAATCATGAAAGGAGACATGGGGAACTTAGTGACTCCATCAAGCACAACAACATTGATATAATAAGAATCCCAGAAGAAGAGAGAGAAAAGGGGACAGAAGGTTTATTTAAGAGAATTAAAGCTGAAAACTTCCCTAATCTGGGGAAAGAAGCAGATATTCAAAATGACGAATGACAGAGTTGTCCCATAAAAAGAAACAAAAGCAGAAGCACCTGGGTGGTTCAGCTGGTTGAGTGTCTGACTTTGTTTCAGGTCATGATGTCGTGGTTCTTGAGTTTGAGCCTTGAATCAGGCTCACTGCTGTGAGTGCAGAGCCCACTTCAGATACTTTGCCCTCCTCTATTTCTGCCCCTCACCTACTTGCACTCTACCTCTCAAAAATAAACATTAAAAATTGACAACAAAAGCAGACCAATTCAAAGACATATTTCAGTTAAATTTGTAACATAAAATAACATTATATAAGAAGACAAAAGAAGACCCTAACTTATAAGGAAGGACACACAAAGTCAGCAATAGAACTCTCAAAAGAAACTTGACAAGTCAGAAATTAAATGGCAAGATATATGCAATGTGCTAAATGAGAAAATCTGAAGCCAAAAATAATCTCTCCAGAAAGACTATCATTCAGAATAGCAACACAACGTGTTTCCCAGAGAAACAAAAACAAAGGGAGTTTGTGAACACTAAGCCAGTTCTGCAAGAAATATTAAAGGAGAATCATTGAGTGGGAAAGAAAGAACAAAAAGTGAACAAAACTAGAAAGAAACAGAAAATCTCCAGAAACAATGACAAGCCAATAATAACATGGAACTAAATGCATATCTATCAATAATCCCTCAAAGTGTAAATGGACTAAATGTTCCAATCAAATAGTAGAGAGTATCACAATGCATAAAAAAAGAAAACAAGACTTACCTTTATTCTGCCTACAATCAACTCTTTTTAGACCTAAGGACACCTTTAGATGGAAAGCAAGGGGATAGAGATACTTATCATGCAAGCAGTTGTCAAAACAAACCTGAAGTAGCAATTCTTTTTTTTCCCCCAAGGTTTTTAGTGTTTATTTTTGAGGGGCAGAGAGACAGAGTACTATTGGGGGAGGTGCAGAAGGAGAGGGAGACACAGAATCTAAGCAGACTCCAGGCTCTGAGCTGTCAGCACAGAGCCTGATGTGGAGTTTGAACTCACACACCATGAGATTATGACCTGAAACAAAGTAAGATGCTTAACCAGCTGAGCCACCCAGGTGCCCCAGGAATAGCAATTCTTATATCAAACAAACTACACCTTAAAACAGAACAGTAACAAGAAATGAAGAAGGAATCTGTATCATTAAAAAAGGAATATCCAATAGGAACATCTAAAATATACATATGTATGCTCCAAATATGGGTGCAAACAAACTTATAAAACATTTAATAACAAAAGAAGGAACTCATTGATGATAATACTATAATGCTAGGAGACTTTAACAGCCTATCATACTAGGAGACTTTAACAGCCCACTTACGTTATTGAATAGATACCTACAAAAAATCAGCAAGAAAATAATAGATTTGTACAACACACTAGAACAGATGGAATTAACAGATATATTCAGAACTTTTCATCCTAAAACAGCACACTACAAATTATTTTCAAGTGCACATGGTACATTCTTCTGAATAGATCACATACTAGGTCACGAATCAGGCTTGAACAAGTACAAAATGATTGAGATTGTATCATGAGTATTTTCTGAACACACCATTATCAAAAATGATGTCAACCACAGGGGAAAAAATGGAAAAACCACAAAAAGATGGAGGTTAGATAACATCATAAAAGAAAATGAATGGGTCAACTATGAAATTATTATTATTATTAAAATAGGAAAAACCACAAAAACTGGAGGTTAGATAAAATAAAAGATAATGAATGGTTCAACTAGGAAATTATTATTAGTAGTAGTACTAGTAGTAGCATTTTAATGTTTTTATAATTATTCCAAGAAAGGAAGAGACAGAGTATATTTATTCTGAGAGAGAGAGAGGGAGAGAGAGAGAGAGAGAGAGAGAGAGAGAGAGAGAGAGAGAGAGAACTCAGTGAGAGGGAGAGAGAGAATCCTAAGTAGTGTCCACATTGTCATTACAGAGGCTTGATTTCATGAACTGTGAGATCATGACCTGAGCCAAAATCAAAAGTTGGACGCTCAGCCAACTGAGCCACCCAGGTGCCCCTTAACCAGGAAATTAAAGAAGAAATTAAAAAATATATGGAAACAAATGAAAACTAAAAACATTGTGGTCTAAAATCTTTGCGATTAACCGAAAGCATTCCTAAAAAAGAAATATATAGCAATATATGTCTACCTCAAGAAGCAAAAAATTTTCACTAAGCAAACTAATCTTACAGATAAAGGAGACAGAAAAGAACAACAAATGAACCCTAAAGCCAACAAAATAAAGAAAGTAATACGGACCAGAGCAGATATGAATGATATAACATGAAAAGGAAGAAGAAGAAGAAGAAGAAGAAGAAGAAGAAGAAGAAGAACAACAACAACAACAACAACAACAAAAACAACAACAACAACAACAACAACAACAACAACAGAACTGATCAATGAAACCAGGAACTGGTTCTTTGACAAAATTAATAACAATTATAAACCCTTAGTAATACCTATCAAAAAGAAAATAGAATGCATTTAAATAAATAAAATTTAAAAATTAGAGAGGAGAAATAACAGCCAACACACCAGAAATATGAACAATTATAAGAGAATATTATGAAAAATTATATGCCAACCAATGGGATAATTTGGAGGTAATCGGTAAATTCTTAGACATATATAAACTACCAAAACAGAATCAGGAACAAATAAAACACTTGAACATATCAAAAACCAGAAAATAAATTGAATTAGTAATTCAAAATATCCTAACAAACAAAGGTCCAGGGCAAGATGGCTTCTTAGGGAATTTTACTAAATATTTAAGGAAGAATTAATACCTAGTTTTCTCAAACTATTCTGAAAACAGTAATGGAAGCATAACTTCCAAAATCATTCTATGAGGTCAACATTACTCTGATACCAAAACCAAAGACTCCACTAAAATAAGAAATACAGGGGCGCCTGAGTGGCTCAGTCAGTTAAGCATCTAGCTCTTGACTTCAGCTCAGTTCATGATCTCACAGTTCATGAGTTTGAGGCCCACATTAGTCTCTGCACTGACAGCATGGTCTGCCTTGGATTTTCTGTCCCTCATTCTCTATCCTTCCTCTGCTCATGTGCTCTGTTTCTTTCTCTCTCAAAATAAATAAATAAACTTATTTTTTAATTAATAAAAAAGAGTACAGGACAATACACGTGATACACATGGAAGTAGATATTTTCAACAAAATACAATAAACTGAATACACCAGTACATTAAAAAATTGTTCACCCTAAACAAGTGGAATTTTTATTGGATTACAAGGGTGGTTTAATATTCTCAAATTAATAAACATCATACACCATATTAATAAAAGGAAAGATAATCACCATATTATTTTCTTAATAGATGCAGAAGGAGCAGCATTTAACATAATACGACATCCATTCTTAATAAAAGTCTTCAACAAAATAGGAATGGAGATAACATACCTCAATATCTTAAAGGCCATGTATGAAAAGCCCACAGCCAATAATATCATCAGTGGGAAAAACTGAAAGCTTCGCTTTTATGGTCAGTGAGTAGACAGGGATATCCACTTTCACCACAGTTATTTAACATAGTGCAGGAAGTCCTACCCTATGTTATAAGACAACAAAAAGAAATAAAAGGTATCGAATTGGCAAGGAAAAAGCTAACTTTCACTCTTTGCTGTCGGCATGATAACCTATAGGAAACCTAAAAGACTCTACCAAAAAAAAAAAAAATGTTAGAACTGATACAGAAACTCAGCAAAATTGCCAGATAGAATGTCAACATACAGAAATCTGTTGCATTTCTACATACTAATAATGAAGCATCAAAAAAAAAAATCAAGGAATCTATCCTATTTGCAATTGCACCAAAACCATAAGATACCTAAGAATAAACCTAACCAAAAAAGTAAAAGATCTCTAACTCTGAAAATTGTAAGATACTTATAAAAAAATTGAAGAGGGCAAAAAGAAATGGAAAAACTTTCCATGCTGTTGGATTGGAAGAACAAATACTGTTAAAATTTTTATACCACCCAAAGAAATCTACACATTTAATTCAATTCCTATCAAACACCAAAAGCATTTTTCACAAGGCTGAATGTACAGTCCTAAGTTTTGTGTGGAACCACAAAACACCATGAATAGCCAAAGAAATCTCGAAAAAGAAAAGCTATACTGAAGGCATCAGAATTCCAGACTTCAAGTTATATTATAAATCTTTAGTCATTAACACAGTATAGTATTAGCCCAAAAACAGACACAGAGATCAATGGAATGGAATAAAAACCCAGAAATGGACCCACCACTATATGGTCAACTAATCTTTGACAAAGCAGGAAAAAATATCCAATGGATAAAAGACAGTCTCTTCAACTAATGCTGTTGGGAATACTGGACAGCAACATGCAAAAGAAAGAAACTAGATCATTTTTATGCCATATAAAATAATAAATTGAAAATAGATGGAAGACCTAAATGTGAGACATGAAACCATCAAAATTCTAGAGGAGAATACAGGCAGTAACTTCTTTGACATTGGCTGTACCAACCTCTTACTGGATAGGTCTCCTGAGGCAAGGGGAAAAAAAAAGAAAAAATAAACTATTGGAACTTCAGAAGATAAAAAGCTTCTGTACAGTGGAGGAAACAATTAACAAAACTAAAAGGCAACCCTCAGAATCAGAGAATATATCTGCAAATGACATATCAAATAAAGGGTTAGTATTCAAAATGTATAAAGAACTTACAAATCTCAGCCCCTAAAAAAACCAAATAATCCAGTGAAGAAATAGGCAGAAGACATTAGTAATTTTTTTTTCTAAAGAAGACACACAAATGGCTAACAGGCACATGAAAAGATGCTCAACATCATTAATTATCAGGGAACTACAAATCAAAACATAAATAAGATATAACCTCACATCTTTCAGAATGGCCTCAATTAATATCATAGGAATGAACAGGTGCTCTCAAGGATGTGGAGAATGGGAAACTCTCTTGCACTGTTGGTAGGAATGCAAACTGGTGCAGCCACTCTGGAAAATATTATGCCACTTCCTCAAAAACTGAAAAATAAAACTACCCTATGTTGGGGTAGCAATTTTGCTACTACGTAGTTAACCAAAAAAGATACATAAATACAGATTCAGAGTGATTCATACACCTTGATGCTTATAGTAGCATTATCATCAATAGCTAAATTATAGAAAGAGACCAAATGTCCATTGAGTGATGAATGGATAAAGAAGATGTAGTATATAGGGGCGCATAGGGGACTCATTTGGTTGAAGATCTGTCTCTTGATTTAAGTTCAGGTCACGATCCCAGGGTAGTGGGACTGAGCCCAACATTGGGCTCTGTTCTGAGCATGGAGCCTGCTTAAAATTCTCTCCCTCCTTCTGTCTCTCCTCTCCTCTTTCTTTCTGTGTGTGTGTGTGTATATATATATATATAATATTATTCAGTCATAAAAACTGCAATCTTGTCATTTGAAAGGACTTGAATGGAGCTAGAGTATTATACTAAGCTAAATGAGTCAATCAGAGAAAGACAAATACCATGTGATTTCACTCATATGTGTAATTTAAGGAAAAAAAAACAGGTCAACATAGGGAGAAATAGAAACAGAGGCAAACCCCAAAATAGATTTTTAACTATACAGAACAACCTTATTGTTGCTGAAGGGGAAGTGGGCCGAGGCAGGCATTAAATGGGTGACGGGTAGTAAGGAAGGCACTTGTTGTGATGAGCACTGAGAGTCTTATGTAAGTGATAAATAACCAAAATTTACATCTGAAGCTTATATTACTCTGTATGTTATCTAACTGGAATTTAAATAATAACATGGAAAAAAAGAATGTTCTGAATATATCTGTTAAGTCCATTTGGTCTAGTTTGTCATTCAAAGCCATTGTTTCCTTTTTGATTGTCTGACTTCATAAGCTGTCCATTGATGTAAGTGGGGTGGTAAAGTTTCTTACTCTTATTGTATTTTTGTCATGTAGTTCATTTATATTTATTATTAATTGTTATATATATATTTGGGTGCACTCATATTAGGTGCATAAATATTTACAATTGGAAGATTTTTTTTGATTGTCCCCTTTTATTATAACATAGTGCCCTTCTTCATCTCTTGTAATAGTCTTAGTTTTAACGTCTAGTTTGTCCGATATAACTATTGCTGCTCAGCTCTCTTATGACATATATTTCCATGATAAATGTTTCTCCATCCCCTTACATTAAACCTGAAGGTGTCTTTAGGTCTAAAAAGAGTCTCTTGTAGGCTTCATATTTTTTATATTTTTTATATCCATTCTGACACCCTATAGCTTTTGATTGGAGCATTTAGGTCATTTAATACAGAATAATTATTGATAGGTATGTATTTAATGCCGTATTATTATTTATTTTTTCTTTGTTTCTGGAGACTTTTTCTGTTCTTTTCTTATATTTGTCACTTTATTTCCTTCCTTACCATTGAAAGGAGCTCTTTAATATTTCTTACAGATCTGGTTCAGTGATCACAAACTCCTTTAGTTTCTATTTGTCTGCAAATCTCTTTATCTCTCATATTTTGAATGATAGCCTTGCTGAATAGACTATTCTTCACTACAGATATTTGAATATATCATGACACTCCCTTCTGGCTTGCCAAGATTATATTGAAAAATCTACAGCTAGCCTTATGGGTCTTCCCTTGGAAGTTAAGGACATCTTTTATCTTGGTTCTTGTATGATTTTTTCTTTACCACTATATTTGGAAATTTAATTAGAATATGTCTTGGTGTTGTCCTGATTTTTTTCCTTGCTTTTGATGTGAGTTTCTCTGCCCCCTGATCTGGACATCTATTTCCTTCCCCCAGATTAGGGACGTTGTCAGCTCTTTTTCCTCAAATAAACCTTCTGACCTGTTTTCTCTCTCTTTTTTGGGGACTACTATGATATGAATGTTGTTACACTTGATGGAGTTACTGAATTTCCTAAGTCTACTGTCATGTTTCATAATTCTTCCATCTCTTTTGTTTAGCTTCTTTATCTTCCATTATTTTACTTGCTATATTATTTTTTCATTCCTCTGATTCTTTCAGCCTTTTCTTCATTGCACCCAGCCTGTTTTCAATCTGTTATTGCATTCTTAATTTCTGAAAGATTACTTTTTATCCTTTTTTAATCTCTGTGGTAAAGAACTTCCTGAAGTCCTCCATTATTCTCTCAAGCTCTGTGAGTATCCCTATAATTGTTGCTTTAAAATCTCCATCAGGTTCATTACTTATATCTGTTTCACTTGGATCTCTGTTGTGTCCTTATCTTGTTCATTCATTTGGGATGAATTCTTCCATCTTAGATTATTTCCTAAGTCTCTGTCTTTTTCTCTGTGTTAGAGAAGCCAATTATGATTCTTGCTCCTGATAGCAATGGCTTTATGAAGAAGAGATCATATAGTATTCCAGGCCTGGGGCTTCTGAATGTGTCTCTGGTGTGTCCTGTATACACTCTCCCTCTGTATTTTTGCTGCTCTATCCTTCAGGTCAATTCCAGAGCTTCTTATTGCCTGTAGTGAGCATGGTTTGGTCCTTGGCCAGAAAATGATGAGTTTTAACTAGGTGAATTCCAGTATGCTTGCAAAATGAGACCTGATACTACTTCCACTAGAACCTGAAGCTCTGCATAACTTTCTGGCCAGGAAACATTTTGTGGGTAAATATTCTTGCTGCTCTTCTGGAGAAGAGGCCCACCATGCTGGGACTGAGGCAAGTTGACTGTGCAGTCCCACCAGAACTCAGGGATGTGGTTCTTCATATAAATAAATAAGGCAGCTGGTGTTGGTGCTGTGCTGCTTCCTGCGGTTGGGTCTGTGTTCATGCTGAGGCAGAGGGGAAGGAAATGGTGCCAGCAATCTCTTTTGTTCCTGGAAATGCATCTCCTTGAATGCTGCCTCTCAAGAAGATGGTCTAAGAAAAGTGTATAATTTTCCCCTTGTGTGCCTCAGTTGTTCTTCAAATTGACGTTTCCCAGCTGTCTATCCTGTACTATTTTCAGGCCCTCTGTCCAGAGGCCCTCAAAGCTCTATCCTATCCAAGTTTGGTGACCTTTCAACTCCAAGGTTTAAGCACTGCTGGTTGCCAGAACTGACAAAATTCAGCCTTTCTTGTTTTCCCAGCCAATGGCTTTGGGGGGATATTCTCCATGTGTATTCTCTTCTGTGTTTTACCTTTTCTTGTCCTTCTCTATGGCAATGGCTCCCTCCCTTCTTCAGCACTTATGAACCATTTCTCCCCAGAACCTCATTTTCACACTTCTTTCCTTCTTCAATGTGGCTTCTTCTCTCCACTTAGTTGTAGTTTGTCCTATCTGTCTTCAGGCTGTTTTCTGTGGTATTAGAATGACTGCACAGTTATGTAGTTGTATTTCTTGGAGGAGATAGGTCTGGTATAATCCCACTTCACTTCCATTTTCCAAGTATCCTGCTGACTGATTTTTTTTTACAGGTATAATTGATTTTATTGTTTTGTGCTTTAAGTAACTGAAGAAGGAATTGTTTAATAAAGGTTTTATAATTTTGATGAAAAAAGATGTTAATTAATTGAATAGTTTTAAAAGCCATATTGTAGCCAACAAATTGGTCTGCAACCTCATTTCCTTCAGTTAAAGGTCCAGGTAAGCCTGAGTGTGATCTTCTGTGAGTGATAAAAAGAGGGTGGATTTGTTCATCTAGTAGGGCTTGTAAGTTAAAAATAACAAGGAATACTTTAATTCCCTAACAAAGTCCAGTTCTATATTCTGTATCACATAAACTACATAGTGAGAATCTGCTACAATGTTAATAGGTTGGTTAGGAAATTGTTGTAATGCCATAATTGTGGCCTTTAATTCTTCTCCTTGGGTAGATGTTTGTCCTTTTGAGATTATGCTATCATTGGTCAAACAAAGCAATAGCAGATTTAGTAGTCTTTCCAGATCCATATATAAAAACAGGGATTGCCTGTGAAATTGGCTGTGAAGATACATTTTTTTGGATAAAGTTATGTTTAAAAGAGGTAATTATTGTAACAGTTTGTCTCATGGCAGAAAGTATACAAATTGGTTGACAAAGTTTGCCATAGCACTTTGGAGTTTGATAAATTTAGTAAGAATTCATTGAAAGCATCATAAGACACCCCAGAATATATGAAATCAAGATAACATCTTGTTAGCTATTGGCAACAATAGCTTCCCTTAAATAATAATTCTGTAATTTGTTGTAAATAGGGAGTGAGGGTTTTCTTAAATGAGCAGGAAAGAAAAAGCCATTCTAAACATTGAATTTATTTTACAAGTCTGGTGGGCATATGGAGGGTAGGAAATATAAATAGATAAATGGAGTAACCTAACCGTTGACATAACCTAACTGTTGGTGATGCATGTGCCTATTTTTAAATGCCTGTTCAATAATAATTCTTTTTCTGCTTCAGGGGTTAAACTATAAGGAGATTCTAAAGCAGTGTTTCCTTTTAAAATATTAAATAAATTAGAAAGTTGTCCTGTAGTAATTCCCAAAGTGGAATGAATCCAATTAATAGATCCTATTTTTTTTGAAAATCATTTAAGGTATGTAAATGAGTACTATCTAAGGAGATGCATTGAAATCATATTGTCTAAGCAAAGACTATATGTCCTAGATATTGCCAGGGCTTCTGCATTTCAACATTTTCAGGAGATAATTGAAGCCCCTGTTCTTTTGTGGAAAGTTGTGTTTATACATTGTGAAAAGTATGGTCTGTGTAGGAGCAGCAGGAATATCATCCATATAGTGATAACTTAAACAAGATGGAAAATTTTTACAAGTAAGCAGTAAGGCTTGTTGAACAAAATATTGACATATAGTCAGGCTATTAATCATCCCTTGAAGTAATACTTTCCAACAATATCTAGACAAAGGCTTTTGATTGTTAGTCATATGTATAGAAAAGGCAAAACTTTCCTTATCTTTTTCAGCTAAAGGTATGGTAAAACAAACAAACAAACAGTCCTTAAGATCTATTACTATAATAGGCCATGTTGAAGGAATAACAGTAGGGTTGGGCAAGCCTGGCTGTAATACTCCCATTGGTTCGATAATGGTGTTGACAGCCCTCAGGTCCTGTATCAATCTCCATTTACCTGATTTTTTTAGGAATTGTAAAAATTGATGGGTTCCACAGACTGGTCGAAAGTTCAATATGACAGGCTTCTAATTGTTATAAGACCAGATTTTTAGCTTGTTTCATTGTTATTTTTTAGGGGCCACTGTTCAATACAAATAAGCATGGAAGATTTCTTTTTTTTAATTTTTTTCCGTTTTTTATTTATTTTTGAGAGACAGAAAGAGAGAGCACGAGCAAGAGAGGTTCAGAGAGAGAGGGAGACACAGAATCTGAAACAGGCTCCAGTCTCTGAGCTAGCTGTCAGCACAGAGCCCGATGTAGGGCTTGAACCCACAAACCGTGAAATCATGACCTGAGCCAAAGCCAGAAGCTTAACCGACTGAGCCACCCAGGCACCCCTAAGCATGGAAGATTTCCATACCAGTGGAAGGGGAGGAATTTTAACAGTGGTCTTTATTTTTTTTTTTTGAAACCAGATACGTTTTTTATTATTTATTTATTTATTTACTTATTATAGTTTATTGTCAAGTTGGTTTCCATATACCACCCAGTGCCCTCCCAACAAGTGCCCTTCTCCATGACCATCAGCCTCCTTCCCCTTTCCTCCTTATTCAGCCCTCAGTTTGTTTTCGGTATTCAAGAGTCTCTCATAATTTGCCTCCCTCACTCTCCCCAACTCTTTTTCCCCCTTCCCCTCCCTATGGTCCTCTGTTAGGTTTCTCCTGTTAGACATATGATTGAAAACATATGGTATCTGTCCTTCTCCACCTGATATATTTCACTTAGCATGACACCCTCGAGGTCCATCCACTTTGCCATGAATGGCCATATTTCATTCTTTCTCATTGCCATATAGTATTCCATTGTATATATATATACCACATCTTCTTGATCCACTCATCAGTTGATGGACATTTAGGCTCTTTCCATGATTTGGCTATTGTTGTCAGTGCTGCTATGAACATTGGGGCACACATGCCCCTATGCATCAACACTTCTGTATCCCTTGGGTAAATCCCTAGTAGTGCTATTGCTGGGTCATAGGAGAGTTCTATTATTAATTATTTAAGGAAACTCCACACTGTTTTCCAGAGGGGCTGCACAAGTTTACCTTCCCACCAACAGTGTAAGAGGGTGCCCATTTCTCCACATTCTCGCCAGCATCTATAGTCTCTTGATTTGTTTATTTTAACCAGTCTTACTTGTGCGAGGTGGTATCTCATTGTGGTTTTGATTTGTGTTTCCCTGATGATGAGTGATATTAAGCATTGTTTCATGTGTCTGTTGGCCATTTGTATGTCCCGTTGGAGAATTGTCTATTTATGTCCTCTGCCCATTTCTTCACTGGATTATTCATTTTTCGGGTGTGGAGTTTGGTGAGTTCTTTGTAAATTTCGGATACTAGCCTTTTACCTGATATGTCATTTGCAACTATCTTTCGCCATTCCATCAGTTGCCTATTAGTTGTTTTTGTTGTTTCTTTTGCAGTGCAGAAGCTTTTTATCTTGATGAGGTCCCAATAGTCCATTTTTGTTCTTGATTCCCTTGCCTTTGTGAATGTGTCGTGTAGGAAATGCTGCGATTGAGGTCAAGGAAGCTGTTTCCTGCTTTCTCCTCTAGGGTTTTGATAGTTTCCTGTCTCACATTCAGGTCCTTCATCCATTTTGAGTTTATTTTTGTGTACAGTGTAAGAAAGTTGTCTAGTTTCATTCTTCTGTGTGTTGCTGTCCAGTTCTCCCAGCACCAACTGCTAAAGAGGCTGTCTTTTTTCCATTAGATACTCTTTCCTACTTTTTCAAATATTAATTGGCCATATATTTGTGGGTCCAGTTCTGAGATTTCTATTCTATTTCATTGGTCTATGAATAGTGTTTTTTTTTTTTCAAAAAGACTAAATGACTACTTTCCAACAGAGCAGAAAATAAGAGGTAGATGAAGGCAAAAAAGTACAATTTGAGAATTAGAGATGTTAGTGCTTCATTAAATAGGAATAAAAACAGAATCATAGAGGTCCCAGAAGATGAAGAGAGAGAAAAAGGGGTATAAGTGTTATGTGAGCAAATCATAGCCGAAATCTTTCCTAATCTGGGGAAAGACACAGACATCAAAATCCAGGATGCACAGAGGACTCACATTAGGTTCAACAATAACTGACATTCAAAGAGACATATCATTGTCAAAGTCACAGAGTACTCAGGCAATGAAAGAATCTTGAAAGCATCAAGGGAAAAGAGTCCTTAACATACAAACGAAGATATATAAGCTTGCAGCTGACCTATCTACAGAAACTTGGCAGGCCAGAAATTAGTGGCACAATACATTCAAAGTGCTGAATTGGAGAAATATGCAGTGAATAATTCTTTATCCAGCAAGGCTATCAGTTTTCCAAACAAAAATTAAAGGACTTTGTGACAAATCAACCAGCCTTGCAAGAAATTTTAAGAGGTTTCTCTGAGGGTACAAAAGATGAAAAAAAGACAAACTAGAAAGGATCAGAGAACACCACCAGAAACTCCAACTCTACAAGAAACATAATGGCAATAAATTCAAATCTTTTGGTATTCAGTCCAAATGTCAATGGACTAAATGTTACAATCAAAAGGTATATGGCAACAGAATGGATAAGAAAACAAGATGCATCTGGGGCACCTGGGTGGCTCAGTAGGTTGAGCATCTGACTTCGGCTCAGGTCATGATCTCATGGTTTCTTGGTTGAGCCCCGCATCAGGTTCAGTGCTGACAGCTCACAGCCTATAGCCTATTTCAGATTCTTTGTCCCTCTCGCTCTGCTCCATCCCCACTTGTGCTCTGTCTCTCTCAGTTTCAAAAATAAATAAAATATAAAAAAGTTAAAAAAAAAGAAGAGAGAATAAGACCCATATATATGCTGTTTACAAGAGACCCACTTTAAACTTAAAGGCACCTTCAGACTGAAGGTAAAGGGATGGAGAACCATCTATCTTGCTAATAGTTGACAAAAGAAAACCAGTGTAGACATACTTATGTCAGACAATCTAGACATTAAAATTAAGACTGTAATGAGAGGTGAAGAAAGGCATTATATCATAAGAGGTGTATCCACCAAGAAGGCCTAACAATTGTAAACATTTATGCTCCAAATGTGATAACTCCCAAATATATAAATCAAATAATCGCAAACATAAAGAAACTCATTGATAATAATACTGGAATAGCAGAGGACATCAACACCCCACTTACAGCAATGGAAAAACCATCTAAACAGAAAATCAACAAGGAAACAATAGCTTTGAGTGACACACTGGGCCGTATGGACTTGACAGATATAACAGAACATTTCATGCTGAAGCAATGGAATATACATTTTTTCTCCAGTGCACAAGGAATGTTTTCCATAAAAGATCACATACTGGGACAGAAATCAGTCCTCAACAAGTACAAAGAGATTGAGATCATACTATGCATATTTTCAGACCATAACACTATGAAACTCAAAATTAGTCACAAGAAAAGGTTTGGAAAGAAAACAAATACTTGAAGACTAAAGAACATCCTACTAATGAATGAATGGGCTAACCAAGAAGTTAAAGAGGAAATTAAAAAGTACATGGAAGCCAATGAAAATGATAACACTGCAGCCCAATACCTCTGGGACACAACAAAATATGTAATTGGAGGAGAGTATAGAGCAATCCAGACATTTCTAAATAAAGAAGGAAAATATGAGATTCACAGCCTAACCTTACACCTTAATGACTTGGAAAATTAACAGCAAATAAAACCCCAAACCAGCAGAGGACAGGAAATAATAAAGATTAGAGCAGAAATCAATGCTATTGAAATAAACAGTCAAACAAACAAACAAACACAAAACAACAACAGTAGAACAGATCAATGAAACCAGAAGCTGGTTATTTGAAAGAATTAACAAAATTGATAAAACCCTCGCCAGTTTGATCAAATAGAAAAAGGAAAAGACCCAAATAAATAAAATAAAGAGGAGAGATCACAATCAAAACAGTAGAAGTACCAACAAAATAATAAGAGAATATTATGAGCAATTATCTGCCATGAACTGGGCAATCTGGAAGAAATGGACAAATTCCTAGAAATATATAAACTACCAAAACTGAAAGAGGAAGAAATAGACAAATTCCTAGAAACATATAAACTACCAAAACTGAAACAGGAAGAAATAGAAAGCTTGAACAGACCCATAACCAGTAACAAAATTGAATTAGTAATCTAAAACCTCCCATGAAACAGATGGCTTTCCAGGGGAATTTTACCAAACATTTATTTTTTTAAATGTTTTATTTATTTCTGAGAGAGAGCAAGAGAGACAGTGTGAGGAGGGGAGGTCGAGAGAGAGGGAGACACAGAATTGGAAGGCAGGCTCCAGGCTCTGAGCTAACTTTCAGCATAGAGTCCGATGTGGGGCTTGAACACACAAACCATAAGATCATGACCTGAGCTTAAGTCAGATGTTTAACCAACTGAGCCACCCAGACTCCCCTCTACCAAACATTTAGAGAAGAGTAACTCCTATTCTCTTGACGCTTAAAAAAAAAATGGAAAGAAACTTCCAAACTCTTTCTACGGACTCAGCATTACCTTGATTCCAAAACCAAACAAAGGCCCTACTAAAAAGGAAAACTGTAGACCAATTTCTCTGATGAACATGGGTGCAAAAATCCTCAATAAGATACTAGCCAACCAGAACCAACAATACATTAAAAAAATTTTTTAGGGGTGCTTGTGTGTCTCAGTTGGTTAAGCGTCCGACTTTGGCTCAGGTTATGATTTCACAGTTTGTCGGTTCGAGCCCCACGTTGGGCTCTGTGCTGACAGCTAGCTCAGAGCCTGGAGCCTGTCTTTGGATTCTGTGTCTCCCTCTCTCTCACACCCCTGCTTTCTCTCTCTCTCAAAAATAAATAAAACATTAAAAATTTTTAATAAAATTTCACCACGACAAAGTGGGATTTATACCTGGGATGCTGGGCTCATTCATCATCCACAAAACAATCATTGTGATTCATCACATCAATAAAAGAAAGGACAAGAACCACATTATCCTCAAAATAGATTTAGGGAAAGTAATTAACAAATATATCATCCTTTCTTGATAAAAATTTTTAAGTAAGTATGGATAGAAGGGTTGTAACTTAGATCATGTAAGCCATATATGAAAGACCTAATTCTAATATCATCCTAAGTTGTAAAAAACTGAGAGCTTTCCCCCTAAGGTCAGGAACAAGATAGGGATGTCCACTCTTGCCACTGTTATTCAACATAGAATTGCAAGTCGTAGCCTCAGCAATCAGAAAAGACAAATAAATAAGTGTATCCAATTGACCCGGAAGAGGTCAAACACTCACTTTGTGCAGATGACAATGATACTCTTTATGGAAAACGCAAAAGATTACACCCAAAAACTGCTGGAACTGATTAATGAATTCAGCAAAGTTTCAGGATATAAAATCAATGCATGGAAGTCAGTTGCATTCCTATAAACCAATAATGAGGCAACAGAAAGAGAAATCAAGGAATCAATTCCATTTACAATTGCACCCAAACCCATAAAATACCTAGGAATAAATCTAACCAAAGGGGGGGGGATATATGCAATGAAAAGTATAGAAGGCTTATCAAATTGAAGAAGACACAAAAAATGGAAACATATTCCATGCTCCTGGATAGGAAGAACAAATATTCTTTTTTTTTAATAGTTTATTGTCAAGTTGGTTTCCATATAACACCGAGTGCTTCTCCCCACAAGTGCCCCCCAACATGAACAAATATTCTTAAAATGTCAATACTACCCCAAAAAAACTACATATTCAATGCAATACCTATCAAAATAACACCAGCATTCTCCACAGAGCTAGAACAAAAAAATTCTAAAATTTATATGGAACCAGAAATGCCCCCAGATAGCTAAAGCAATCTTGAAAAGGAAAACCAAAGCAGGAGGCATCACAATCCAGACTTCAAGGTATATTACAAAGCTATAATAAAGACAGTATAGTACTGACAGAAGAACAGACAATCAGATCAATGGAACAGAACAGAGAACCCAGAAGTGGACCCACAAATATATGGACAACTAATCTTTGATGAAGCAGGAAAGAATATCCTATGGAATCAGGACAGTCTCTTCAGTAAGTGGTGTTGGGAAAACTGGACAGGTACATGCAGAAAAACGAATTTGGACCACGTTCTTACACCATACACAAAAATAAATTCAAAATGGATGAAAGACCTAAACTTAAGACAGGAAGCTATCAAAATCCTTGAGGAAAAAGCACGCAAGAACCTCTTTGACCTTGGCTGCAGCAACTTCTTACTCAACATGTCTCTGGGGCAAGGGAAACAAAAGCAAAAATGAAGAATTGGGACCTCCTCAAAATAAAAAGCTTCTTCACAGTGAAGGAAACTATCAGCAAAACTAAAAGGTATCTGACGGAATGGGAGATGACATTTTCAAAGACACAACAGATAAATGGTTATTATCCAAAATCTATAAAGTGACCCGTCCGGCAGGTCGGTAAACGCAGGTCCTGAGGGAGGGAGTGAGAATTGGGGGACAGGGGGCACATAGAATGGAGGCAAGACAAGTCTCTGATCAAGCCTCATTTATTGAGAGAACACACACATCTTATAAAGGGTAGAAGGCGGGAAACAAGGCAGCTGGGTAGGTGGGTTGCTAGGAAACAGGGTCAAGTGATTTTTAGGAAAAGGCTAGGGTAAAGGGGAAACCGAAACTGCAATTTTAGCACAGTGCCTGAGGGGCCAATAAGAAAGCCCAGCCTGACTGTCTCCAGCGCTGAGCTGGGGAGTGATAACACTGCTCTGCCTGCAGGCGGCTGATCTTTGTTCTTCTGGCAGCTCCCCACAATAAAGAACTTTTAAACTCAACACCTAAAAAACAAATAATTCAGTGAAGAAACATGCAGAAGACATGAATAGACACTTCTGCAAAGAAGACATGCAGATGGCCAACTGACACATGAAAAAATGCTCAACATCACTCATCATCATGGAAATACAAATAAAAACCACAATGAGATTCCACCTCACACCTGTCAGGATGGCTAACATTAAAAAGTCAAGAAACAACATATATTAACCATGATGTGGAGAAGGGGAACCCTTTTGCACTGCTGGTGGGAATGCAAACTGGTGCAACAACTCTGGAAAACAGTATGGAAGTTTCAAAAAAATAAAAATAGAATTTACCATACGACCCAGCAATTACACTACTAGGTATTTATCCAAAGGATACAGGTATGCTGTTTCGATGAGGCACATGCACCCCAATGTTTATAGCAGCACTGTCAACAATAGCCAAAGCATGGAAGGAGACCAAATGTTCTTCGGTAGATGAATGGATAAAGAAGATGTGGTCTGTACATACAGTGGAGTATTACTCAGCAATCAAAAATAATGAAATCTTGCCATTTGCAACTGCATGGATGGAACTAGAGTGTATTATGCTATGTGAAAGTAGCCAGCCAGAAAAAGACACATATCATATGACTTCACTCATTTGAGGACTTTAAGACATAGAAAGTATGAACACAAGGGAAGGGAACCAAAGATGGTATGAAAACAGGGAGGGGGACAAAACATGTAAGACTTAATTATGGAGAACAACCAGAGGCTTACTGGAGGGATTGTGGGAGGGGGTTGGGCTAAATGGGTAAGGGCCATTAAAGAATCTACTCCTGAAACCATTGTTGCACTATATGCTAACTTGGATGTACATTAAAAAAATAAAAAAGAAAAGTAAAGAAACAAAATTTAACGAAATAGACATATAAAAGTATTCTCTGGACTGCAGAGGGGTATTACAATAGGAAGAATGTTTATAATAACACACGAATTGTTCTCACACCTTCTTTTAATCAGCACAAGTAATGAGCTTTTATACTTACTTAAGTTAGTTATCTCTTAAACCACATTTTTAAGGAAATAATTTTTATGAGTGCCTTTCATAAACACATTAGTACAAAGGAAACAGATTTTTATCTATCTCCCATATCTGCAAATAAAATTGAGGAGTGCAACATAAAATACAGTATGGATAAAAAGAGAGAAATTTTGGGTTCTACTACTACTTCTATCACTAACAACCTTCTGTTAAAAAATGTTTATTTATGTATTAATCATGTGTGTGAGTAGGGGAGTGGCAGAGAGAGAGGGAGAGAGAGAATACAAAGCAGGCTTCATGCTCAGCACAGAGGTCGATGCGAGACTCAGTCTCACAAACTGAGATCATGATGGGAGCCAAAATCAAGAGTTGGAGGCTTAACAAACTGAGCCACCCCAACACCACTGTCACAAATTAGCTTCTGAAGACTTCATGTTTTCCTCTGTAATTACATCACCTTCAAATTTCTTCCTAGCTCCAACATGCTATAATGAACACATTATACATTTTACAAATAGATTTGGGCATAAGCACATGATTAGAGTTGTATCATGCCACTTGGTCATGTCTACCTAATGGATTAATGTGGATGAGAACTAGGAATTTCGAGGTATCCTATTTTACCAGTTAACACATTATCTAAGAAATGATGGTAAGGGCATAGCTGCAGGTTGACAATTTTGCTATTGTAAGACCTTCTCACTCCAATTTTGTTTTATTTTATCAATGTTTATTTATTTTGAAAGAGAGAGTGAAAGAGAGATTTCTAGCAGATGGAGAGGCAGAGAGAGAGGAGAGAGATTATCTCAAGCAAGCTCCACACTGTCACCAAAGAGCCCACACGGGGCTCAAATTTACCAATCATGAGATCATGACATGAGCTGAAACCAAAAGTTGGATGTTCATCCAACTGAGCCACCCAGACACCCCACACACTCCAATTTTAAAAGTGCTTATTATATAACAGTAAATGTGTAAGGAATTTTCCAAAATTAGTAAAATCTCTCTTAAACCAAAAACATTAGCAAGAGATCAATGGGTAGATTAAGGATGCTTAAGGATGATTTTGCAAATAGATTATTCCTTTCTCACTTCCCAGTACTTCTTACCTATCAAGGATGTGGCCAGATAAAATGCTAAGTTTTTCAGTAAAGTCACACAAAATACTGCTTATTTGCTGATATTAAATGTATACTATTGTAATTAGTGCAATAAATTTTAATATATCATAGAAGAATTTTAATTTGTGCACATAATATTATATACTTTTTAAAATGTTTATTATTTATTTTTTTGTGAGAGAGAGAGAGATAGAGCACATGTGAGGGAAAGGCAGAGAGAGGGGGAGACACAGAATCTGAAGCAGGTTCTGTTATGCCCAGATTTTAATATCACTCCCAAAAACCAGAGACCACCAGGGAGGCCGAAGCACGCATGCAAAAGCAAAGGGCTTTATTCCGGGCTTATATAAGCACGGGCTCACAGACTCCACCAGTGTACTGGATCCACGTGGAGTGAGCCCCGAACATGGCGGGGCAGGACCTTTTATGAGTTTGGGAAGGGGGAGTTACAGGAAATTGTGACACAGGTACAGGGGTCCAATCAATACAGCATCACATCATTGACAGTAACTTTAACCAATTACAGAGTGAACACAGAACCCTCAGGTAGGGTGTGACTAGGACCCTTAGGTAGGGCGTGACTAGTCTTAACCTCCATCTTTAGGCCCGCCCCCAGAAGTGTTAATCGTGTTAGCTGGCCTTCAAGGTCAGAGGGGAAACCTGAATGAGACTTGCATCCTTACATTCCCCCCTCTGTCTTGTAACTGACCCAATCCTGGGTCAGCTATGATACCATTGTTCTGGTTTAAGGTTACATGCTCTTAAGACCATTAACAGAATAGCATTTATGTGCTCTTTGACAAATGCTATCATCTTATTTATGATACAAGAGCCAAATGTTAAAAGTATATCAATTTTGGTTTTGGCTCCTTGTTCTTCTCCTCTCTTGTGGGGGCCGTGAACCACAGCTAGACTATCCTGTACAGCTCTTGAGCTACTTGCATAGAAGTAACATTGTTCTCCTAAAACCTAGCATAGTCCTATTTAGTGTAAGGGGAATTTTAACCCTATAAAGGGCAAAGGGGAGGAGAGTTCAGCCAATTTCTGCCAGTCTCCATGGTTAATTTGGTAAGGGTCTCTTTTAGGGTTTCTAATATCTGGTGCTCCCTGGATTACAAGAGTAAGAATGACAGCCAATTTCTTCAGGATCCTTGGGCGTATAAGTGCAATATGCCTTTATAATTCTTTCTACATTACTAACCTTAGCCAAATTGGTGGGCCATCTAGTGGCCACTGAAAGACCCCCCATTAGAGTCTGGCAGTAGAGGCGTAGGTTCCCCCTCCCCCCTCCTTTTGTCGTGTTGAAATCCCATGCCTAGATCAGAGGCAATTCATAGCAACAGAACCTTCTATCAGGAACTTTTGCTGTTTCCCCAGCTTTCTGGGGGCACATTTGCCAGTCTGATGGTAAAGAGACAAGACAGTTTATTTTACTGGACCGATGATTCCTCAGGCTTCTGCCGTGCTAGACCAGCCAGCTTCTGGGTGTGGCTGGAGCAGGGCTGGAGATCCTGGAGTCAGAGTCTTTTTTGAAGATCAGTTCAAGCCGATCGACTGGATCTGGATCACCTCATCAGGCTGAGGGTTTTTTCTGAGTCAGTCCACTTAACTCCAGAGAGATACCTGAAACTTTAATAGGGGCTGAACTTTTTGTTTAGTTGCATATCTGTGAATTCCAACTTTAAGTCTTTTGGAAAGGCGTGACCCCCCATTTTAAATATATCCTCACAGACTAACAAGCCTGAGACCAACAACAAATATTTAAAAATACTCAGAACTAGAATTACATTTACAGTAGTGCATTGCTGAAACAGTTTTTCTCTCTAAAAAAACCTCCATTACCAGAGATAGCCAAATCGAGACTAACGCATTGGTGGAACGAGTCCATTCTTAACAACCCTGGCCTAATTACTTACATAACCTCAGCAAGAATAAAGATTGTTCATGAGGACTTTATAAGGCTTGCTTTGCTGGGTCCCTTTATAAGGAATCTTCAGGTTGAACTTTTAGTGGCCACTCTGGGCCAGAAGCCAAGCCAAACCAGCACTTTCCATCCAACAGGCCCATAATACCTGTTAAATTGGGCAGACTCCTCTTCCCGAGGGCCCCAACATATGCCGAGGTTCCTACACCTGCCAGGAAGTGACGTTCTTTACTCACCTGGGGAGGCTGCTTGGAACTCTGTGAGCAAGGTATCCAGCCAACAATTCCACGAGGCTTTATGGCTTCATGTTTCATAAAGTCAACCTTAGTTCCTTAAAGCTGTCAGGTCATCTCAGAGGCTATGCATGACTCTCAAATAGGACATTCCAGTCAAAGCTTTAGTAAAATAACCAGTATTTCCAATGGTGTCCTACTATAAAATGAACAGATTCTTATTGAACTTATGCAAACAACTGTAATGGCCATGAAAGAAAGAATACTCACTGAGTTTTCGAATTTCAGACGGTTTAAGTAGAGAGAAAAGTTGAATGCTCTAGAAAAACAAATACTTTGACATTTTTGTATATCATAGATATCTTAAGAGAAAGTTTCTTAATCTGGATAAGCAAACATTAAAGGAACAACAATGTTTCTAACAAGAGTCACAAAACTATAATTTTTATCAATTCACTTGGTCCCATGTTTCTAATTCTTGTTCAGCTTGGATGCAGCTTCTAGCTCTGGAAATTTCTACCCATTTTAGTAGTTATCTTAAAAGATGTCAAATACTGCATTTGTCCCAAAACTCCTCTTTACAACTCTCCTTGAAGAAGAAACACGTTCTGTGACAGAATCTCAGAAATGGACATTGCTAAAGATCTGACAAGAGTTCATTATGATGTACTTTGACAAAGAAATTTAGTGACACTTAACATTTTGATTACTAACGGTGTTAAGTAATGATCTTATACCAAACATTAAAACTTTAGGGGCTGCACATATATTTGAGCAGTTGCAGCATTTACCCATACAATATAACCTATACAACAGTGCTTTTTAAGTAACTTGGCATGCTAAATGAAAGGGCCTAATTGGTCAAAAGACTTCTCTATCATCTGAATACTGGGAAATTTGTTAACCTTAGGAAATTACAAAGCACATCCTAAATAGAATTACAAATTGTTACAAATCTGAAAACTGTATTTAACCAAAGTGGCAATAAAAGATCTTATCTGCCTTTGGGATCCTTTAGCAAAACCTAACTCCTTTTTTTTTTTAACCTCAGAGAAGTTTTAACTAAGCAATCAAAGACCTGATAAAGATGGGACCTAAAGCTTTTGTCTTCTTAACAAAAGAGAAACCCTTCATTTATATATATATTTTTTAACCAGGGTTTGAAGGTTCCATCTTCTGACCATCCAACGTTGGAGGTCGGCCATTTGTTCCTGCAAAAAAAGATCTAGGGGGTTGAAGTAGATTGTCCCATGTCCTCATCAGTCAGAGTCACAATCAAAATTACACTTAGATGTACAGTTAACAGATAATTACACTTCGCCTTCATCCTGGTGAGGACTCACATTTTGCCTCCCTCCCTCGGAGGACTTAGATAAACAGTTGCACAGCAAATAGATGCACAGAGAGGTATACACAAGAGTCTCCAACAGAAATGAAACCCTGCTGCTGCCACCACCAGGATTTCTAACAGACAGACAGGGGGGCCCAATCTTTTCCCTTTTTCTGGGGTCTCTGCAAGCACTGCTGGACTGGAACCCTCTCTCAAACCTTACACAAATGCGAGTGAGTGCCCTACCTACACCTGTATCTCAAACAGATGCCGCGCTTACCACTCGTATCTCCACGAATGTGAACAGGTAAGGACGCTTGCCCATGGAATTCAGACCTCACCCTGACCCGAATTCCACCCTTGGTGCTGCGGGACTACTCCAACCCGCTGTCTCTTTCCTCTGTGGGTCCAAGACGTCTCCTGGCACCCAGGGTCCTGAGCCTTCACGCCTTCACGGCACTTATGCCTAGCTCCTTTGGGACCCTACTAAGGTCGTCTTGGCCACCTCCTGCCTAGGCCCCACGCACAAGGGCCCACGCACACAAAGAATCAAACAGACAAACAAGACTTAGACACAGACGGACAAGAAAATGAGTGCACTCACCAGCCTGCGATTAGGCCCAACGTGTTGGGGTACCAGGAGCTCTGGGGTGGGGATATCCCAGGAGAACCCCCATTATGTTATACCCAGATATTAATATAGCCCCCAAAACCAGAGATCACCTGGGAGACCGAATCACGCATGCAAAAACAAAGGGCTTTATTATGGGCTTATATAAGCACGGGCTCACAGACTCCACCAGTGTACTGGATCCACGTGGAGTGAGCCCCGAACATGGCGGAGCAGGGCCTATTATGAGTTTGGGAAGGGGGAGTTACAGGAAATTGTGACACAGGTACAGGGGTCCAATCAATACAGCATCACATCATTGACAGTAACTTTAACCAATTACAGAATGGACCCAGAACCCTCAGGTAGGGTGTGACTAGGACCCTCAGGTAGGACGTGACTAGTCTTAACCTCCATCTTTAGGCCCGCCCCCAGAAGTGTTAATCGTGTTAGCTGGCCTTCAAGGTCAGAGGGGAAACCTGAATCAGATATGCATCCTTACATTTCCATGCTGTCAGCACAGAGCCCATCTTGGGTCTCAAACTCACAACCGTGAGATCATGAGCCAAAGTCAGACATTCAACAGACTGAGGACCCTTAATATGTAATTTTGCATGTTTTTTAAATAAGGTTTTATCCTTCTAAACTGACCAATAAAAAAATTCAATAAATCTTTGTTTTTCCCTTTATTTTCATTCTGAATATAACACAATTTTGCTAGACAAATGCCTTCTAGCATAATTATCTGGAATAGGCAATTTACTCAGTGGAGATAAATGGAAAGACCAGCTTTCTATATGAAATGAGAAAAATAGGGTTTGTTTTTTATCCTTTCCTATTCTTTCTCAAATGCCCATATGTATGTGTATGACAGCTGACATGCAGACTAACAGTTGTAAATATTTGTATTCTCGACCTTTATTCCATAGTTTTTACTATTTTTACAAACACCTACATTTTAATATCATGGAGTCCCTCTGAGAATAGCTTCATCTCAAGTCTGCATATGTCTGTGTACATGCAGTTACAATAATGTGCTATCTACTGAGATGAATATCTATAGTGAAAAATTTGTATAAATTATTGTTTTCTAGGAAATATATATAATACACTATTTTTTCATAAATTTGCTATTGATCATGATGAAACTTCTTAGAGTTTCTCTATTACTGTTAGAAAGTTAAAGCAAAGCTATTAAACTATTGTACAGAAATATGATAATGTTTTTTATTAAGATAAAATATTTGAAAGATGACCTGTGAACTAGAGTTTTAAACATATTTTTTTCTTATGGCTAAACAGACATTTATCAAATGCTTATTAAGACAGCTTGAGAACAAGAAGAAAACTGATAAATTCTTCATGAAGAAGGATTACATTTTTTCTTCTTTTAACAAAGTAACATCTATCATTTCATCCTTTCTCTACTATACTCCTGTTTCCTGTTCAACTGATTCCTTTAGGGTTGGACTTTTGCTTAGTCATCTTATCAAATAAGATGAATGAATTCAATACCCTTACTGGAAAAATGAGTTTTCTAATATTTATATTTATTTTATTTCTTTCTTCTCAGACTCGAATCTGTTACCATTCTACATGCCTTTCAAATGACTCTACAATGCTCTCTGGTTAACAGTGAATCAATAAAATTTTTAGCCATTCTTCCTTTTACACAACTGAGATTTCTTATTAATAAGTGACAATGTTGTAAAATGAAAAGAAAACCCAATATAAGGAGTTTTGAAGAGAAATGATAGTGACAATATTAGTGAGTTACTGAAAACAAATTAGAGCAGACAGACTAGAGTTTTAACAAATAATTGCATGCAATGAATATATGATTGAAATTTTAAAGGTAATGCCTTTGTTTCTTGAATAAATTCTTATTGTGGGAATTTATTTTCCTGACATTAAAATTGGATTTTGTGGCTGCAAATTGATAGATATTTGTAAGACTGTTTCCATTGATTTTTTATCCCAAATTGAAATATAAATGCTTCTGCATGGTTTTTTGGTTTAATGTGTTATTATAATATAAAGTTTCATTTAATTTTAAAACATTTTAATATACTTAAAACTTGAAAATAACTTTAGTACTTAAAGAAAAAATTATCACATTTGGTTCTTTAATTGAATTTAACATCTCTAACATTATAATTGCTGATATTAAATTCTCTAACAGGGAATAAATATACGTTATTAATTCACATTTAACTAAGTGCAAATGAGCATAGTTATTTCATATTGCTTCAATATTAAATTTAAAATTCAAAATTATTCTATTATTTATATTAAAATATTTTAATCAATATTCTCTGGCATTTATTTGTATTATTTATTGATATCATAGAAATGATCTTGATCTTTCCCTCTGAAAATGTTTCTTTTCTCTTAAATGCACTTAATTACAAAGTAAAAATGACACTAAAAATGGGTCAATGATGATTCTGACAAGGATAAATATTTTTAAGAAGGTGAATACTGATGGGGTAACAAATAATTGATTAATTAATTAATTATTATATAGAGAGAGTGTGTGCGGGCGGAGAGACAGGCAGAGGGAGAGAGAGAGAGAATCTTAAGCAAGATCCAAGCTCAGTGTGGAGCCCAAATGGGGTTTGATCCAAAAACTCTGGGATCACGACCTGAGCCAAACCAATAGTTGAACATTTAACCACCTGAGACACCCAGGTGCCACTCAGTAATTTTAAAGACCCAACTAACATTTAGATAGTCACTGCACAAGCATGAATCTATGCCCCCTTCTTGATCCCAATGCCAATTCCATGCTGACAATGGCTTTTGTTTGTTTGTTTGCATGTGTGTGTGTGTGTGTGTGTGTGTGTGTGTGTGTGTGTGTGTGTAAGCCCAGTGTAAAACTTTCTTTGCCCCCATCATAGATTTTTTTTCTACAATAATTAACCAAATTAATGGTTTTGTTCAGGTAGCAGTATGGTTCCACACCACCCCACCCCTCCCCTCATCCTGCTCAATAATTATAAATTTTAAATAACTTTAGTTTATGATGATTTAAAAGTTGCATTTAAGTTTAAATATACAATCCTATGAAATATAAGTATAACCAGAATTTCCTCAGGACTTTCCAACTTGCATTGCATTAAGTGTCATACCATGAAGCTCAAAACTCACTAGCTTGTTATATACATCCACCTGACATTAGACCTCCAGGCCCTACCAACACCTTCCCCAGTATGTCTGAAAATTTCTGGGAGTTGCTCATCCAAACACACACACAGACCTATCTATAAGGCAAATCTTTTTTTCTCATGTTTATTTGAGCCCTTTTGTCCATGCACACTAATGGTTAAAACCACTTGAGGATGATATCTCACTTTTGGCAATGTTGTCTCCCTATGCTACTTAAAGCTGCACAACAAATAGAAGTGAAAAAAAGGCACTGTCCTACATTCAGGCCTCATTACTCAGATGTCAAATGAATCCATGGTGTGCTCCCACCAAAAATGTAGAAAATGACTTTTTCAACTGTGTGGCATTCTAAGGTTCTAAGGTGTTTGCCTCATTCTCTAACTTTCTCTCATTAAAAGACTTGCTTCTAATTCTGCCTACAAGTGCTCTATTAATAGGATTCCAAAGCATTCTCTCCATATTCCAAAGGACCTCATGTCAAGTGAATGCCTTTCTCTTTAGCTAAAAAAGTGGATAACAGAACAAAAATGAAATTTCTCAGACTGGAAGGAAACCAGCATAATGATACTTGTCATTTCAATAAGCATTGGTAGGAAGTACTACAAGGCATTACCCCTTATCTATAATTCCAAAATCCAAAATGCTCCAAAAACAAAGAGTTTCCCCAAATTTGGTGCACAAATTATTTGGTTCAGCAAAACCTTAAGTTAACTGAAATTTATGTCCCATAATCCTTATGTTTCTTATTAACTATAAATATTTGGATGAGGTGCTGCTTCAGACTCACTTGAGCCATTGCCCAATACCATTGCCCAATACCCAATTCCATATAACTTTTTTTAAAAATAAAAAGTACCTCTGAATTCCAAAATATATCTAGCCCCGTGAGATTATATGTCTGCATGAATATGTATTTTAAAATTATATGTGTAGTATTTATTGTAAGAAAGTGTAAATGTAGGGGCGCCTGGGTGGCTCAGTTGGTTAAGCCTCCGACTTCAGCTCAGGTCAGATCTCACATTCGTGGGTTCGAGCCCCGCATCAGGCTCTGTGCTGTCAGCTGGCTCAGAGCCTGGAGCCTGCTTCCAGTTCTGTGTCTTCTTCTCTCTCTGCCCTTTCCCCTCTCATGCTCTGTCTCTCTCTGTATCAAAAATAAATAAAAAATAAAAAAATAAAAAAAAGAAAGTGTAAATGTAACACATGAAAACAGAAAAAAAATTGCTGAATAAAATGATGAGAATATCTAGCATTTATTTACTATTCAGAAAACTTTTATTCAACCTCTTCATGTGATATCTGACCTATAAGAAGTTAAAAATTCCCAAGTGCCATATCTATACTCACTCACTGATCATTATCATTGTTGATACAATTGATTGCTAAACAATGGATTAATCATTGACTGCTCTATCAAAACTAGTCTCTTTATCAATACCAAATATTTAGTAGTTTTAAATAACTAATATCTTTTGAGTTCCTAGACCTAAGTATAACATGTGACTGGAGGCTTCTGCACACCCAGTAGGGTGTCCAAGAATCCAATTCAATTCTGACACTATTTACCCATAGACAGCATCACATTCCATAGGTAGAGCTCAGTCCCACAATACCACCATTAACTTCTGATGCCAATTGCAGGACCAGGTTGTTATTTGTGCTTCTGACCAACTGACTGCCTATTGGGGGTCCCAACATCTCCTTCCAATTGAGGATGCCAATCACAAGTCCAGGTGGTTACTTTACTTCTGACTGACTGACTTTTAATCAGAGGTTCCCACAACCCCTTTCCATGAGTTTGGTTAATTTGCTAGAATGGCTCAGAGAACGCAGCAAACCCGTTGACTCCCTTGATTGGCAATTTATTGCAAAAATATTGAAGGATACAAATCAACACCCAGATGAAAAGATATATAGAACAAATTCCCAAACAAAGTAACATCTGTTTTGCGGAAGCTTGGGGTACAAAAAAGTGGCATATGAAAGTGTGCTTGTCTCCAAATCTGTAAGCTCTCCAAATATTTTTCCTTCCAGGTTTTTATGGAGGCTTTATTATATAGATATGGTTGATTAACTCATTGACCATTGGCAATTGATTCAACCTATATCCCTTCTCTGCTGAAAGTTCCAAACCTCTATTCGTGGTTGGTTCCCCTGGCAATGTTAATGGGTCCCCATCCTTAGATGCTTTCCAAAAATCACCTTCATTAATATAAACCCAGTTGTGGTAGAAAAGATCTTTTTATGTATAATAAGATACCCACTTTACATTTATGGCTCTGAAACAATTTCAGGAATTGAGGATAGTAGACCAAATATAACAAAAGATGTCCCCATTGCTCTTATCGTTCAGAAATTTTGGAGTTATGAGCTAAGACCTGAGGACAAACACCAAATATATACAAAAATATATTTTCATCATCTGAATAGTCAAACATATATATTTCTTATAAACCACAGTATAACAACTACTAATGGACATGTAAACAAAATATCAGCACGCACACATAAAATCATTTTTTTAATTTTATTTATTTATTTTGAGAGAGGAAGAGAGCACTACCAAGAGAGGGGCAGAGAAAGGGAGAAGTGGATTCCCAAGTGGGCACGGCACCATCAGTGCAGAGCCCAAGGTGAGGCTCCCACACACAAACCATGAGACCATGACCTGAGCTGAGATCAAGAGTCTGACACCTAACAGACCCACGTGCTCATCTTGAACTGGCCTTTGATTCATTACAAAGTACGTTTTTGAAAATCACTTCAATTAATGACATTTTAAATTATCCTGGGGGTGCCTGGGTGGCTCAGTTGGTTAAACATTTGATTTTAGTTCAGGTCATGATCTCACAGTTTGTGAGGTTGAGTCCCAAGTTGGGCTCTGTGCTGACAGCTCAGAGCCTGGAACCTGCTTTACCTTCTGTGTCTCCCTCTCTCTGCCCCTCCTCCTCTCATGCTCTGTCTCTCATGAATAAATAAACATTTAAAAAATTATCCTAGATATGGTTGTTTTATTGAATAAATCTTATATCTCTACAGTATAAAATTTCATATTCTTTATAATCCTCTGCTGTTAGAATTTTTAAGATACTTTTTTAACTAAAATTAGAAATTTTAAATTATAGAAGTAGCCTAGGAAATTTATCTTACAAGTCCTTAATGGGTTTATTTTCTCAGCAATGGATAACTTAAATAATTCTCTTTTTGACCCTACTTCATATGTCTCTGAACATATACTGAAGAGTAGCTGAAAAAGTTGTTGCAGAGCATACATTTCTAATTGACCAAAACAGTCCTTCCTCAAACCAATACCAGTGTAGTTTGTGCCTTGTGTGTGTGTGTGTGTGTGTGTGTGTGTGCATTTTTAACTTTCTTTCACATTTATATAATGTTGCTTAACTTATCAGTATTCTTCCTTATATTTTAGTCCATTTTGCAATCACTAATACAATATGAAATAATTAAAGCAAAGATATTTTCTCCTTTTTACAAATGAAAAAACTAATGTCAATGTAGGGAATTTTGCCTAAAGACAGGAAGGCATCTGTTGCAGAGAGTAGATGGACGTGCAAACACCATTCTCATATACAACCCTTCTTGTCTTTGTTGTCTGGTAGTATTTTTATAAATCAGGCTGCAGTATAAATATGATATTTTAAAAACTACTTTCCTACTTTCAAAACAATAACTTTCCTTCACTTTAATATTTGTGCCAAAGGACACTATTCAGTACTGCAGGCATTATCTTCTAATTAACTACCAGTTATATATTTTCACCATTTTATGTACTGTACTTTATTACATCATTAAAATTTATTTTTATATTCATAATTGCTGATAAGGGTCGAGCTTTTTAAACATGAAAGTAGAATTAAGTCATTAAAATGGATAAAATCTTGAAGACAGAATGTTAAGCAATTATTTCATTTGTAGTTTTTAGATCAATAATGGGGATCCAACTAAAATGTATATTACCTCTTATAATTTGGAAATAGATCCTGTGATAGAGAATACTTACTAGAGTAGAAGTAATGAACTGAAGTCATGCTTGGAAGAAATACTAAATTGGAAAATAACAGCTTCTTTATTTTTCATTCTGTATAGAACTTAAGGATAACATTTTAAAATGTTTTATGAAATGGGTGATTAAGAAAGTACTTATAAGAAAATAGAATTATTATGATCCTGCAACGAAACATTCCTCTGAATATAGACTCTTCTATATTATTGGGGAACAAAATTTGCCACTCTAAGATATGCTTATTTAGCATATTGATTATTCTAAGCTGTTTATTTTTAAGAAAATGCAGACACAAGAAAAGCTCTCAAAACCAAGTAGAAGTCACCTTTTCGTAAGAAATATTTACAAATAGTAGGAAATCTCCATCAGTAATGATGTCGTTGTCTCTATGTTATAAGAGGAGGATGACTCTAAATCTCTAGAAACTCTTATCAATGGATAAGGCAAGGAAGTAACTCTTCATAACCTTACCCTTGTTTACTGTACTTATCCTGGTAACTTCCCATAACTTACTCCTCATCCCCAATATCTGTTTTTTTGTCTTTACCTGGAGATGGTTTTTGAGGTGATGGCTTTGGCCATTTTAGTAAGTTAATCAGTTTTCTTGAGTCTGTTCTATGCATACAAAAGGTATACATGTTATTAAACTTTTGTTAAATTTTCTATTAATCTTTCTCTTGTTAATTTGCTTATTAGACCACCTAGAGGAACTATAAAGGGTAAAGTGAAAAGATTTTCCCAAACAATATCAACAACATCCGTATCCACTGACATTTTAATACTTACTCCTAAGAACAGCAGATTCCATGCTCTCTATTAGAATATGTAATAGTGACGCCACAGTTGTCAATAACCCTAGCAAATGTCTGCATCTACTATGTTGGCATCTAAAAAGTCCCAGGAATCTTTATTGTTTTTTTTAAATAATAGTTTATTGTCAAATTGGTTTCCATACAACACCCAGTGCTTCTCCCAACAAGTGCTCCCCACCATGACCATCACTCCCTCCCGCTCTCCCCCTCCCTTTTCAGTCCATGGTTCCTCTTCAGTATTCAGTAGTCTCCCTTGATCTGTGTCCCTCACTCTTCCCCGATCTCTTTCCCCCTTACTCACCCCTGGTCCCCTGCCAGGCCTCTCCTGTTAGACCTATGAATGCAAACATACGGTATCTATCCTTCTCTGCCTGACTTATTTCGCTTACCATGACACCCTCAAGGTCCATCCACTTTCCTACAAATGGCCATATATCATTCTTCCTCATTGCCATATAGTACTCCATTGTGTATATATATATATATATATATATATATATATATATATATATATATACCACATCTTCTTGATTCATTCATCAGTTGATGGACATTTAGGTTCTTTCCATGATTTGGCTATTGTAGAAAGTGCTGCTATAAACATTGGGGTACATGTGCCCCTATGCATCAGCACTTCTTTATCCCTTGGGTAAATTCCTAGCAATGCTATTGCTGGGTCATAGGGGAGTTCTATCGATAGTTTTTTGAGGAGTCTCCACACTGTTTTCCAGAGCGGCTGCACCAGTTTACATTCCCACCAACAGTGTAGGAGGGTGCCTGTCTCTCCACACCCTCGCCAGCATCTATAGGCTTTTGATTTGTTCATTTTAGCAACTCTGACAGGTGTGAGGTGGTATCTCAGTGTGCTTTTGATTTGAATTTCCCTGATGATGAGTGACACTGAGCATCATTTCATGTGCCTGTTGGCCATCTGGTTGTCCTCTTTGGAAAAGTGTCTATTCATGTCTTCTGCCCATTTCTTCACTGGATCATTCATTTTTCATGTATGTAGTTTGGTGAGCTCCTTGTATATTTTGGATACTAGCCCTTTATCTGATATGCCATTGGTCACTATCTTTTCCCAATCTGTCAGTTGCCTATTAGTTTTTTTGATTGTTTCCTTTGCCTTGCAGAAGCTTTTTATCTTGATGAGGTCACAGTAGTTCATTTTTGTTCTTGATTCCCTTGCCTCTAGGGATGTATCGAGGAAGAAATTGCTGCAATTGAGGTCTAGGAGCCTTTTTCTTCTTTTTCCTCAAGGGTTTTTATGGTTTCCTGTCTCACATTCAGATCCTTTATCCATTTTGAGTTTATTTTTGTGACTGGTGTCAGATAGTGGTCTAATTTTATTTTTCTGCATGTCGCTGTCCAACTCTCCCAACACCTCCTGTTGAAGAGGCTGTCTTTTTTCCATTGGACACTCTTTCTTGCTTTGTCAAAAATTAAATGGCCATATACTTGTGGGTCCAGTTCTGGGTTCTCTATTCTATTCCATTGGTCCATGTGTCTATATTTGTGCCAGTACCGTACTGTCTTGAAGATGACAGCTTTGTAGTAGAGGGTAAAGTCAGGGATTGGGATACCTCCAGTTTTGGTCTCCTTCTTCAATATTACTTTGGCTATTCGGGGTCTTTTGTAGTTCCATATGAATTTTAAGATAGTTTGTTTTAGCTTTGAGAAGAACGCTGGTGGAACATTGATGGGGAATGCATTGTATGTGTAAATTGCTTTGGGTAATAATGACATTTTCACAATGTTTATTCTTCCAATCCATGAGCACGGAATGTTTTTCCATTTCTTTGTGTCTTCTTCAGTTTCCTTCATAAGTCTTCTATACTTTTCAGCATACAGGTCTTTTACATCTTTGGTTAGGTTTATTCCTAGGTATTTTATGGTTTTTCATGCAATTGTGAATGGGACTGTTTTTTGCTTTCTCTTTCTGTTGCTTCATTTTTGGTGTATAAGAATGCAACTGATTTCTGTACATTGACTTTGTACCCTGCAACATTACTGAATTCATGGATCAGTTCTAGAAGGCTTCTGGTGGAGTCGATCGGGTTTTCCATGTAGAGTATCATGTCGTCTGCGAAAAGGGAAAGTTTGACTACTTCTTTGCCGATTCTGATGCCTTTTATTTCCTTTTGTTGTCTGATTGCTGATTCTAGGACTTCCAGCACTATGTTAAACAACAATGGTGAGAGTGGACATCCCTGTCGTGTCCCTGATTTCAGGGGGAAAGCTCTCAGTTTTTCCCCATTGAGGATAACATTATCTGTGGGCTTTTTGTAAATGGCTTTTATGATGTTTAAGTAAGTTCTTTCTATCCCAACTTTCTCGAGAGTTTTTATTAAGAAGAGCTGAAAAAGCATTTGACAAAAGGACTCTTTATTTGAAAGGTGGGTATCCTAGGCTTTACATTAATTGTTGCTTGGGAAACAAAAATTAACTGGCTACTGCCTCTGCTCTCAAAGAGCATACAGTCAACAGTAAAATAATGCAAAAGGTGATCGATTACACAGGAAGAATAAACACAGTAACATAAATTGATCAGTAAAATGATTCATCGAAGATCAGAATGTAATGTTGAAATGAGCCTTGAAGAATGAGTAGAATTTCAGTAGGTTAAAATGAAGAAACATACTTAGTAAATGCATTGGAGTGGAAAAGCAAGGAAATGACAAATATCAACTATGCAAGATATGACAAAACTTAAAAGTCATAAGGACAATAGTAGTGAAATGTAATCATTAAAAAATCCAAAAAATATCACAACAGGGATTTTTGTTTATTGACAAAATAATGTCAAGGGCATCTGGGGAATAATCAGGCAAAAATAGCAAATGAATATCTGAAAAAAAACCCAAAATGTTAAGATATATTATAAGTGTAAAATAACTTTAAAATGCACTAGTATAAGAATCTAAAATCAGATTAATGGTAAAAGTAATATAACTCTGAAAAAAAACCTAGCATACATTGGTATTTAACATTTAAAGACAATATGTGTAACAAACAATTGAGAAGTTATGAACAAGTACCAACAAAATGCTTTCATAGGAAACCAACGTATAAAAATTTGTATATTCTTATATCACATAATATATGAAAATAAATTGACAGATGAAAAGTCAATTTTTGAAACATAAATATAAAATTCCCAAAGAATTTTAAGTTAATATTTAACTTTAGATATGGGAGGGTTTCTAAGTGTAAGAACAATGAAGCAAAGGATTTAAAACTTTAAATATACAAACACTTAAATTTCTGAATAGTAGAAGCTCAATAAACAAACTCAAACAGGAAAAAGGCATGATGGGTAAATATTTAGAACGTATATGACTAAGATGTGATTCATATTGTTTAAACCTTTTCTATGCTCTTCACCTATGAAGATCTTATTCCACACTTGATCTTGGACAAAAGGCCAAGAAGTAATTGCAAATCTTATTTATGTTTTACAAACTAAATTAAGTTCCACTTCATCTATACTTCTATTTCTGAGTATTCCAGCACTTGCTGTGTCCCAGCACTCACAATCGTCTATTAAACATTGTGGTACTTAGTTATACATTGTCTTGTATAACTCCTAGTGGTAAACGTGTGTGTCTTCTCCTGCAGGTCAGATCTTAAGCTCCTTGAGGCAAGAATAGTATTTTATAGGTTTACGCAACATCCAGAACTCAGGTCTGTGCTAAATGCCTAGTGGGTGTGGAATAATTATTCAGGTATCAGTTGACTGAGTAAATCATCCTTCCAAAATATAAACCAAGGAATTATAAGGGTGTAGAAACCCAGTCTCCTCAATTGTCAACAAAAATGAGTTCCTACTTTTTTTCAAATACAATTGTCAAAAGTACATGAAATAAGTTACTTAAATAATGAAATATAAGTCACAGGGTTTTTTTTTTTTGATTGGTAAAAGTGTAAAACTCACACATTATTTTAAAAAATAAAACAAATAAAATATAAAAACCCGATTCGACCAAAACAATTTAAACATGCACTCTGTTTCTAGCTGTTGGTTTTTCTCCTGCTATGTTGCCCACAATCGTTTATTTACATAAATCTTCCCTTCTTTAATCCTTGTATATTTCAACTATATATCGTGATGGCCTTGCTTGCTAGCTTATTACTTGAAAGCAACGACAAGCCAAATTTTCTCTTTTTAGATCCTAGAAATCACTCAGTGGTCTTGTCTTTCCAACTAATATTAGCTGTTGCTCTCTCTCTTCTCTTTTCTAATTGATAATTCCTGGGTATGTAGGGCAGCAGTAGTACTATAGTTCCCTCATAATTAAAATAACCAACTGTGCCTTAGTATACGATAATGATTCAGGCCAATGGATCACATGCATCCCCATCACACATGTATTCCCACCACTATGCCTGCCCATTTTCTTCCCCTCTTATTATCTTCATTCTTCCATGCCTATAATCTCTCCCACATCAGAGAATAAACAAGTTTAGCTTTGGCTTTTATATCTGTTCCCAATGTTCAACAGTTTCATGGTTCCAGTAATGAACCAGTCTAATGTTTCCAAACTATGATTTCAGTGCTTTGGAGACTACAGTAAAGACTCTGTGACCAATGCATTTGATATGAGATAAACAAGACTCTTCTTCTAGAGTACTTAAAAACAGAACACACTGGGCCAGAGTATAAATATAAAAGGTCTATGGTCTGAATGCTTGTATCCCCCTAAAATCCCTATGTTGAAATCCTAACCCTCAGGGTGATGGTATTAGGAGGTGGGGCTTTCAGGAAGTTATTAGGATTAATCTGGAGTCCTCAGGAATGGGGTTAGTGTTCTTATAAAAGAGGTCTCAAAATCTCCCTTGCCCCCTTCCACCATATTAAGATAGAGGGAGAAGTGAGCAATCTGCAATCTATAAAAGGGCTCTTACAAAAACCCAACCATTGACTCTAGCCTCCAGAACTGTGAGCAACAAATTTCTACTATTAATAAGCCACCCAGTCTATGATACTTTATTAGAGAAGCCTGAATGGACTAATACAAAAGGTCTCTAGAAATATGTACAATGGCTTCTCAACTGATTACTTTCTTTTATTCTCCTCTCCACAATCACCACAATATCCATATTTACCCCTTCTCTTTCTTGTTCTGTTCTCTGAGAGGTTGATTTCTGTAGATTGAATTACCTTTACTCCCTTGCCAACTGAACTCCCATGGCCCTAAGCAAATGGGAAACACCAGCAGGAAATGTTATGGTAGGAGAAGATAAAGATCAGAGACCTTTTTATTCCAAGCCCTTCTTACATCAGCACTTTGTATTCAAGCTCTTTCATGAGTACACATCTTGTCTGTCAGTCTACTTTATTATTTCCAATGTATTAAACAGCTATAATCCTTACATAATTAGTGGTAATAACTTCGAACTGGTACTAGTTTCTGAGTTATTCACATCTACCCATTAATTTATCTTCATTTGAAGCATTTAGAATGTGCTCTTTCTTGCTGGAATCCTGACCGGTAACACCAAAAGCCCATAGTAATTGACTATAAGTTGCCTTTTAATTATTAAATCTAAGGAAAACAAGAAGGTGGTGGGGAATGGTGAGATATTGAAAAACCAAAGGAGCATCACAGAGATAATGATTGGCAAAGTCCATACAAGCATTGTCCATGAGATAAAAGGCCATTAATCATATAACATTTTCATATTACAGCTATTCTAGTATAAAAATATGGGCAGGATAATGCTGCCAACAGTCAAGAATTGGTAAAAACAATTTAATTATGACTTAGCTAGATAACATTAAAAATTCAATCTATCTAGTGCCCCTTGTTTTGATTCCATTCTCACAAAGCAACTTGACTCTAACTTAAGTTCCATACAAGTGCCTATAGAGAGGGAATATGCTGGTCATACAGACTTCAACTATTTCAGATATGTTCATTTTTTATTATTATGAATTAATATATAGCAATTATGTTTTTGTTATTTAAACTTGGTCAAATGCAAGTGCTTTCTTGAGAGTGGTCTTCTTTAAACTTGTTACTAATGGAACTACTGAAGGCAAGACCCTGGGCCATTTATAATTCTGCCTATGACTTTCTTTTTATTATTTTCAAACTCCACACTCTAATGCCTATCATGTTTATTTCCTCACTGTGTGCCAGAAAGAGCCTGCCTGATTGTCCAGAAAATATATGTACTCAACTTATTTTTCTAGTCACTAAATGGTATCTGAATTTCTGGTGAATAAATAAAAATGTCTCTCCATATCATACAGAGTATTTCTGCAGTCAAAAGTTCCTTTTCCAGTATATTATACTGTCCACAACAAAGTATAGTAATTACATATATTTTGGCCTGTTCTTCAACTTCAATGATCTTGGATATCAATTTCTTGGTATAAGCACCAGTATTCATCCTACATGTTATAGACATGTAACAGACTTGTCCATTCACAATTATTTTGTTACTTAGTTTGTAATGACAGTCTATGCCAATGTTAGCAAAATACCTTTCCAAATTGGTAGATGTTTCTGAGTATTTTGTGGGTTTTAGAAGAACAAAGAGACAGGCAAGAAGTGTCTGATATATAATCATCTTCTCAGATATTCTGTGAGTATTAAAATTCCTTCCTATGGATGGGAATGTTCAATCTACAAAAATTCTCCCTTTTACTGTGCTCCCCTAAATATCTACAAATTCAGTTTCAAACCAAACTTTTGATGTTAAATGCATTTAAGAACCATAAAACCCATTTTTCTACAGGATGGACTGTATGATTATAACAATAATAAAAAGCATTTTAATATCAAAAGACTTTTCCAAAATTAGTTGTGATCACTTCTGAGCCTTCTGGCTAAGACCAAGTGTAGTATCTGTTCTTATCAGTTTAACATCTGATATGTCCACTATTAAAATTCGTTTGTGGTGATTTAGGAATATGTAAATCATTAACTACTGATTATTTTTCTTAAGTATGTGGCATATATTTTATAAGGAAAGCAAACATGTTTGCAGAATAATACATTGTTTTTTGTTTTATAACCCCAATTTTTCAAAAGTCTTTGAGATGTTGACATCTGTAGAATATGGAGTATGAAAATCCTAAAATCATTAACTAGATAACATTCACATGAATGTAAAAACCCAGAAAATGACCCAAAGTCTGGCAAAGCAAACTCTCCACAGCTAAATATAGAGAAGACCTTGCACTGAAGAGGATAAGAAGGGTGGAAACATGATCAGAAGCTAAATAGACCCATAAGACTGTCCACAGATGGGAGGGACACCACAAGCACTAAGAGTGGAGAGTACACAGACTATCATATTGGAGATCCCACATGGGAAAGAAGAATATCTACAACATTTGGCTTTGAAAACTAGAGGGGCCAAAATGCATGAATTCTTATAATCAGCAAAACTTAAAATCTGGAACTTTAAATATTAGCAGGCTCAGCTTTGGGACTGCCAAAAGGTGAGAAGAAATAGAGTTCCCACCCTCAAAGACACAGCACAAAAAGCAGCCCAGAAGAGATACAGACTAGAACCATAAGTTTAAAAAAATGCCCCTGGTATAAGGGAGGGAGATTTGCTTACTAATCTTAGAACACTTTTTAGAGAGGCATGTATCTTTGGGAGTCTTCTCCAGGAACGAAAGAGCTAGGTCGTGTCATCTCCTTTCCCCATTCACCAGCATAAACACACAGCCACCTGCAAGAACCATTGTAGGGCTGACACTTGCTAACAGTGTGTCCAGTATACATCCACATGTTCCCTTGAAGAAGTTCCCCTTCTAGCTAGGCTTCTGCTCCAAGTCCCCTGTCACAGATGATCAGTGCAAACTTAGCCAACATCTTGTGACTCATCCCTGTGCACTTCTGCAGAGCTACCTACTCCAATATATTCTTGGCCAGAGCATATCCAAAGCCATATGACAAACCTGGCAGTGTGTAAGCAGCCTGGAAATGGGCAGGCACCCATCTAACTGGCATAACTAATCTGACTCCTACCCCCCAAAAAGGGAAATATAACCACAGATAACAATCAGACTCTGGCTTAGCAGTGGTCTGGGGCAGAGAGTTGATCTGATCACAGGCCCTATCCACCAACAAAGCTTCACAGGAAACAACACAGGGAAAACAAAGTGAAGTTCTTTGCTACTGCATGTCTGGCAAATACCTGGTCTGACTCAACTTAAATTCAAGGTACTTCAAACTGGCCCACTAACAGCACAAGGACCAAGTATGCCCACAAAAGGTAAAAGGATGTATTGCAGATGACTGAACTGAAGGCAAAAGTGTTTCAGCCTCAAGAGTAGAGTGTATTCAACATATACTGGAGACACCCTTGAAGTGCCAAATTCTGGGGAACAAGGGACACTGCACTACAGGGCACTACAAAATCTCGTTTTCATATGGTCACTACTTTCAAGGGCAGGAGATGTAGTTGACATTCTTAATGCATAGAAACAGACAAAGAGAATTACACAAGATTAAGACACAGAGGAATATGTCCCAAATGCAAAAACAGGACAAAATTACAGCAAGAGGTGTAAATGAAATGGAGATTATTGTGCCTGATAAAGAATTTAAAATAATAGTCATCAAGATACTCATGGAATATGAGAAAAATAGTGTAGAACCTCAGTGAAACCCTTCAAAAAGAGAGAAAAAACATTTTATAAAGACTGAGAACTCAATAAATTAAAATAAAAACACACCAGATAGAATGAATAGTAGACTAGAAAAAGCAGAAGAATGGATAAGTGACTTGGAGGACAGAATAATGGAAAACAATGAAACTGAATATGTGGAAAAAAATTATACAAAGTGAAAACAGACATAGAGAACTCAACAATATCATCAAAAATAAGAATATTTATACCACAGGAATCTCAGAAGAAAAGGGGACAGAACATTTATTTGAAGAAATAAAAGGTGAACACTTTCCAAATCTGGAAAGGAAGCAAAAAACCCAGGTTCAGGAGGCACAAAGACATCTCCAAAACTTCAACTCAAAGAAATCCACACCAAAAGACATAGTAAGCAAAATGGCAAATACAGTAATAAAGAATTTCAAAAGTAGCCAAAAAAAAAAAAAACCCAAACAGTTACATACAGGGGATCTCCATTTAGCTATCAGCTGATTTTTCATTAAAAACTTTGTAGGCCAGAAGGAATTGACATGATATATTTAAGATGTGGAGAAAAAAAATATGCAACTGAGAATACTTTATCCAAAATGTCTATCATTCATTATAGTAGGTGAGATAGAATTTCCCAGGAAAACAAAAGTTAAAGAAATTCAAGACCACTAAACTGACCCTAGAGTAAATGTGAAAGGGGATTCTTTAAATGAAAATACCATAAATAGGAGTAGGAAAATTAGGAAGCACAACAGAAGAAAAAATGACTATATCTTTAACAATTAGTCAAGGGACACATAAAAAATATGTAAAGTATGACACCATATACCTAAATATGGGGAAGGGGGAATAAAGAAAGGCTCAAACATAAGCAAATGTCAACTTAATACATCAAGTTAAATATAAAAAATACTATATAAAACGGAATGGTAATAAAAAATCAAAATCAGTAATAGATATACAAAAAGAAAGAAAAGTGAATCCAAGTCTATCACTAAAGAATGCCAACAAACTATGAGAGAAGAGAGTAAAAGAACAGGGGACATCAAAACCACCATAACAAGAGTAACAAAATAGCAATAAGTATATACCTATTAATAATTATCTTAAAATTGTTAATGTTTTTATATAAATTTTGATTTTTTTCTTTTTTAAAAAATATTTTGTCAAATTGGTTTCCATACAACACCCAGTGATCTTCCCCACAAGTGCCCTCCTCCATCACCAACAGCTCTTTTCCCCTCTCCCCCTTTCCCTTCACCCTCAGTTCATTTTCAGCATTCAATAGTCTCTCAAGTTTTGGGTCCTTGTCTCTCCCCAACTCTCTTTCCCTCTTCCCCTCCCCCTGGTCCTCCATTAGGTTTCTCCTGTTTTCCTGCTGGACCTATGAGTGCAAACATATGGTTTCTGTCCTTCTCTGCCTGACTTATTTCGCTTAGCATGACACCCTCAAGGTCCATCCACTTTCCTACAAATGGCCATATTTCACTCTTTCTCATTGTCATGTAGTACTCCATCGTGTATATATACCACATCTTCTTGATCCACTCATCAGGTGATGGACATGTAGGCTTCTCCCATGTTTTGGCTATTGTTGACATTGCTGCTATGAACATTGGGGTAAATGTGCTCCTATGCATCAGCTTTTCTGTATCTCTTGGGTAAATCCCTAGCAGGGCTATTGCTGGGTCATAAGGGAGTTCTATGGGTAGTTTTTTGAGGAACCTCCACACTGTTTTCCAGAGTGGCTGCACCAGTTTACATTCCCACCAAAAGTGTAAGAGGGTGCCCATCTCTCCACACTCTCGCCAGCATCTATAGTCTCTTGATTTTTTCATTTTAGCAATTGTGACTGGCCTGAGGTAGTTATCTCAGTGTGGTTTTGATGTGTGTTTCCCTGATGATGAGTGATGTTGAGCATCATTTCATGAGCCTGTTGGCCATCTGGATGTCCTCTTTGGAGAAGTGTCTGTTCATGTCTTCTGCCCATTTCTTCACTGGGTTATTTGTTTTGTGGGTGTGAAGTTTGGTGAGTTCCTTGTATATTTTAGATATTAGCCCTATATCTGATATGCCATTGGCCACTATCTTTTCCCATTCTGTCAATTGCCTATTAGTTTTCTTAATTGTTTCCTTTGCAGTGCAGAAGCTTTTTATCTAGATGAAGTCCCAAGACTTCAGTTTTGCTTTCATTTCCCTTGCCTTTGGGGATGTGTAGAGTAGGAAATGGCTGCGATGGAGGTCTAGGAGGTTGTTTCTTACTTTCTCCTCGAGGGTTTTGATGGTTTCCTGTCTCACATTCAGGTCCTTCAGGCATTTTGAGTTGATTTATGTGTATGGTGTAAGAAAGTGGTCTAGTTTCATTCTTCTGCATGTTGCTGTCCAGTTCTCCCAGCACCACCTGCTAAAGAGGCAGTCTTTTTTCCATCAGATGCTCGTTCCTGCTTTGTCAAAAATTAATTGGCCGTACATTTGTGAGCCCTGTTCTGGGTTCTCTATTCTATTCCATTGGTCTATGTGTCGGTTTTTGTGCCAATACCATACTGTCTTGATGATGACAGCTTTGTAATAGAGGCTAAAATCTGGGATTGTGATGCCTCCCGTTTTGGTTTTCTTCTTCAATATGACTTTGGCTATTCGGGGTCTTTTGTGGTTTCATAACAATTTGAGGATAGTTTGTTCTAGCTTTGAGAAGAATGTTAGTGCAATTTTGATGGGGATTGCATTGAATGTGTAGATTGCTTTGGGTAGTAATGACATTTTCACAATGTTTATTCTTCTGATCCATGAACAGGGAATGTGTTTCCATTTCTTGGTGTCTTCTTCAATCTCTTTCATAAGTTTTCTATAGTTTTCATCATATAGGTCTTTTACATCCTTGGTTATGTTTACTCCTAGGTAGTTGATGGTTTTTCATGCCATTGTGAATGGAATCCGTTCCTTGATTTCTGTTTTGGCTGCTTCATTTTTGGTGTATAGGAATGAAACTGATTTCTGTACATTGATTTTGTACCCTGCAACTTTACTGAATTCATGGATCAGTTCTCGAAGGCTTCTGGTGGAGTCGATTGGTTTTTCCATGTAGAGTATCATGTCGTTTGCGAAAAGGGAAAGTTTGACTTCTTCTTTGCCAATTCTGATGCCTTTTATTTCCTTTTGCTATCTGATTGCTGATGCTAGGACTTCCAGCACTATGTTAAACAGCAGTGGTGAGAGTGGAAACCCCTGTCGTGTTCCTGATCTCAGGGGGAAAGCTCTCAGTTTTTCCCCATTGAGGATGATATTAGCTGTGGGCTTTTCATAAACTGTTTTTATAATGTTTAGGTAAGTTCCCTCTATTCGACTTTCTCAAGGGTTTTTATTAAGAAAGGGTGCTGTATTTTGTCAAATGCTTTTCCTGCATCTATCAACAGAATCATATGGTTTTTATCCTTTCTTTTGTTAATGTGATGGATCACATTGATGGATTTGCGATTATTGAACCAGCCCTGTAACCCAGGAATGAATCCCACTTGATCATGATGGATAATTCTTTTTATTCCTAGGTATTTTATGGATTTTCGTGCAATTGTGAATGGGATCTGTTTCTTGATTTCTCTTTCTGTTGCTTCATTTTTGGTGTATAAGAATGCAACTGATTTCTGTACATTGACTTTGTATCCTGCAACATTACTGAATTCATTGATCAGTCCTAGAAGGCTTCTGGTGGAGTCGATCATGTTTTCTATGTAGAGTATCATGTCGTCTGTGAAAAGGGAAAGTTTGACTTCTTTGCTGATTCTGATGCTTTTTATTTCCTTTTGTTGTCTGATTGCTGATGCTAGGACTTCCAACACTATGTTAAACAACAATGGTGAGAGTGGACATCCCTGTCGTGTCCCTGATGTCAGGTGGAAACTTCTGAGTTTTTCCCCATTGAGGATAACATTGGTTGTGGGCTTTTCATAAATGGCTTTTGTGATGTTTAGGTAAGTTCCTTCTATCCCAACTTTCTCGAGGGTTTTAATTAAGAAGAGATGTTGTATTTTGTCAAATGCTTTTTCAGCATCTATCGACAGGATCATATGATTTTTTCCTTTGGTTTTTTTGATGTGGTGTATCACATTTATGGATTTGCAAATCTTGAACCAGTCTTGTAATCCAGGAATAAATCCCACTTGATCATAATGGATAATACTTTTTATATGCTGTTGAATTCGATTTGCTAGTATCTTGTTGAGTATTTTTGCATCTGTATTCATTAAGGATATTGGCCTGTAGTTTTCTTTTTTAGTTGGGTCTCTGCTCGGCTTAGGAATCAGAGTGATATGTGCTTCGTAGAAGGAGTCCGGTGGTTTCCTTCCATTTCTATTTTTTGGAATAGCTTGAGAAGGATCAGTGTTAACTCTGCATTAAACCTCTGGTAGAATTCTGCTGGGAATGAATCTGGCCCCCGGCTTTTATTCATTGGGAGATTTTTGATAACTGATTCGATTTCTTCACTGGTTATGGGTCTGTTCAGATTTTCTATATCTTCCCGTTTGAATCTTGGTAGTGCATGTGTGGTTAGAAATTTGTCCATTTCTTCTAGATTGTCCAGTTTGTTGGCATATAGTTTT
>PISW01010590.1:0-48357 GCA_004023785.1 Mungos mungo | reverse complement strand
GAGGGGGGAGGGGGGGCGTCGATGCCCATGACCCTGATGGTGGACAGTTTGGTTGGCCCTGCAAAGGTAGGTAGAAAAGACTAGGTAGCCCCCGTGTCCAGCAAAAAGGAAATGGACTTACCCGCTACCTGGAGTTTTACCCTGGGCTCAGGGTGGGTGACTGGGGTGACTGAGTTCAGGCTTCGTCAATCGTGGTCCTCTATGCCCAGGAGCTGGAATCCAACATCCAGTTTGGAGGGAGTCTCACCACGTGGAGGCGTTGCGAGCCTGCCGTTTCCTGTGATAGGTCAGACTTCCAATGTCCCATTTCATGATACATGGGACAGGGTTTATTGGGCTCCTTGGGGGTTGGACATTGGCGAGCCCAGTGGCCTTCCAGGCTGCATCTGAAATATGCCCCAGGAGGGGGGTGCGGTCCCCCACTCTCATGAGGTTTATCAGCTGGCCTCAGGGCTGCCACCAGGGCGTGGGTCTGAAATTGGACCTTTGCTGTAGGGGGTTTGCCTTTTCTGTTCTAGGGCCTCTTCCCTGCCGTTAAAGACCTTACAGGCTGTTTTCACCAGATCCGATATGAGCGTTTGGGGTCCTCCTCAGCCCGTTTTAGCTTTTTGCGGATATCCGGTGCTGACTGGGAGATAAAGTAAGTGGCGAGGACGGTGGCTTCAGTCGGGGAGGTAGGTAGGGTCAAGTCTGGTATACTGGGTGAGGGCCTCAGTCAACTGATTTAAAAAGTGGCCGGGTTCTATTCGGGGTTTTTTCAAATGGCTTGGGACATTCCAATTCCAGGGCTGCAGGCGGGGGTTGCTGGTGCATGGAGCTCCCCGTTGCGGCCCACAACAAAATGGCCGCGAAGCTGCCATCTTAAGGTAACTCTTACATACACAACTCTGTTCTCTTACCTCTGGACCAGCCGGGGTCTCTGTTTCCTCTTCCTCAACACGAACCGAAACTCCTGGCTCCTGTGCGCAGGCCGCGGTAACGAACCTTCTCCCCGGCGGCGCCGGGAGCAGACGGAGAACCCGAACGCCGCTCGAATCCGGCGCCGCACACCAATAGCCCCGCCCCGTCGGGGCCCGACCCATTACGTCATCAGCGCGGCGCCAGCGTTGCGGAGGGCCCCGGGGGCCTGTCCCGAGTGTGGCGCTCCTTGGGGAGGCCCTGGCGGACGCCTGCAAATCAGCTGCGTGGTTTGGGGGCGCTCGGAAACCCCAGCGGACGTCGGCGAGGGGCGCGTGGAGCCGTGGGGGCACGGAGTCGGGCGGCGGGAGGGGCGGCCCGGAGCTCAGGCCCGGCACAGCGCCGGCGGGCGGGCGGGTGGCGGGGCTGCCCGGCGCGGGTGTCCCGGCGATGTGTGGCGCTGAAGCGGCAGCGGGAGCAGCGGCGGCGGCGGGCTCGGCCTTGGCTTTGCGGCGGTGCCGGCGGCGGAGACGGAGGCGCAGGTTCCTCATTAGGTCCTGGCGAACCCGGGCCTAATCGGTGGCCCCCCGAGGCCTCTGCACAGCGTCCCGGACGGGGACCCTCCCCGCTTCGCCCTGCCCTGGGAGCCTGCCTCCCCGGCTGGGGATGAAGCCGGGAGGCGGCCGCGCGGGGCCCAGCACAAAGGCTTGTCCCCGGGGGCCGCCGCCGCCAGCCTAGAGCCGCCCGCCGAAGCCGAGCCGGCGCCGGGGCCCTCATCCCCGCCGGTCCCTGGGGGCGGCGGCTGCCGGTCTCCCCGAGGCCCTGGGGCCCGAGCGCCGAGCGCCGAGCTCCCTCGGCTGCGGTGGGACCGGGCACTTGCACAGCCTCCGCCGCTCCCAGCCGTAGAGGCCCCACGGAGCATGTCCGAGGAGACCGACATGGAGAAAGCCATCAAGGTAAGGGGGAGAAGCCCCCTTCCTCCCCGCTTTGTAACACTGGCATTCCTCTGGGCTCAGCCTCAGAAAGCGGAGAGAACTTGGAGCGAGAGATTCCAGCGACTGCCGGGTTTCGATTTTCCCGGATTCTGTTGACTGCGTTTTACAGCCCTGGGGCGGACGGTTTGTGTACGTACAGGGAGGGATGTCCGACTCCCTCTTCTCTGGTTAAAGCAGGATGTAATTTGTACTCCGCTGAAACGGAAGGTGAGTGGCGTGGAGATACTTGGTATGAGTGGGACGTAGGGGTCCTACTACACTTTCGGTCACTCCCCAAGTGCCGCCAGTATTTGTTTCCGGATGATCTGCTACAGTACTTGGAGAGTTGGACTTTACCCATCGCTCTCGATTTGTTTGAAACCAGCCTTCTGGAAACCTGCAGGTTCAGAAGGAGGTGGTCTGCCTTCTTACAAAACCCGTCTTTTGGCGAATACTGTTCTTTTGCGTTTGTCGCCTCCCCTTTTCCTCTTCCTTCTCCTAGGCAGCATTTAATTTATTGAAGAAGAGCTCATGGTGTTCTGTGACTTACTGCTCTGTTAAAACAACGACAAAAGCAAATCTGTGTTTTAAAATGATCCAAATAAAATGAAAAGATTTTTAAAAAATCTGTTCTTACTCTTTTTTTTCCCTAAAAACCACAACAAAGCAAACGAAAACAAAAACAGGCACGCTTTGAGGTACTAATAGAAAGTTATTATCTAGCTGTAGTTTGGAAGTTAGAGTCTTGTGTGCGTTGAACACTGAAGCTTAAAGTTTGGTATGTATTGTTTACTTATTTTGCAGTATTAAGTCAGAGCATTTAGGGATTTTCATTTTCTGTGGTGCCTGGCTGGCTCAGTCGGAAGAGCGTCCAACTTTTGAGTACAGCTCTCGATCTTGGGGTTGTGAGTTCATGCCCCACCTTGGGATTACCAAAAAATAAACGTGAAAAAAAGAAAAGAATTTCATTTTCCCTTGAGGGACAGGCATCCATTGACAACTGGGAGTTATTTTCCCCTTCAGGACATACTTACAAAGTTACTTCTAACAGTTCCCCCCACCCCCACCCCCCCGCCTTGGGTATAGTAAAGTTTATAGAAATCAGTCATTCCAAAGAAACTTAACCTTTTAAAGGAGGCATGAAAATATACACATTAAGGAAGATCAGGTTTTAACACACAAAAAAAGTTCTAAAACTGCATTTGTGTGTGTGTGTGATTTGGATTTTATTGGTACAGGGTCATGAATTGTTACCTAAAGTTATATGACTGGGTTGTGAATCAAAGTATATGTGGCAGATTTTTAAATTCAAGTGTTGTCGGTTTTGTGCCAAGTGCAGTCTTAGGCACTAGTGGTAGAAAGTCAAACTTCTAAATGTCTCTGTTCTCATGCAGTTTATAGTTTAGATGGTGGAGTTGGGTAAAACAACAACAACAACAAACAAAAAAGACAACATTGCCAGCTGGTTATAATTAAGTGTAAAAAGGGTGGGGAGTACTATATTAGGAAAAGTAGTCAGGGGAGGAGGCCTCTCTGAGGAGGTAACAGTTGTGTAGAGCTCTGAAGGGAATGAGGGAGCAAACCTCCACTGTCTTGGGGAAGAATATTCCAGGCGGTGGGAACAGCAGATACAAAGGCTCTGAGGTACGTTCAAGGCTTGTGTGATCCAGGGAAGGCAAGGTGAATGCATTGGGTCAGTGCAGATTACATTTTAGAGAGGTGATAGGAAACTAGAGCTCAGAGGGACTTGTAGACCATTGTAAGCACTTTGGCTTTGACCCTGAGTAGAAGAGGAACTCTGGGGAGTTTCTAACAGAAGAGGGACTTCTAGTGCATAAATATATAAATGGGAGGCAGTGTTACATAGTGGTTGCAGTCGTTTCTCTAGGTAGACTCATGGGTTAAAATCTCAGCCTTGCCACTCATTAGTTCTGTCCTTGAGTAAGTGGTTTTACTTCTCTGTCTCTGAGTTTGCCCATTCCTAGAAATCAGATAAAAACACCCCACAGGGTTTTTTGGGGATTTGGTGAGCAAATATATCTAAATGTGCCTATAATAACTAACATTTAGTAAGAACTTGATGAATGTTTCCTCATAGCAACTAAACAGTCACTTTAGAAAGTCATAATTTCTTGATCACTATTGTCCAATCTAATTTTCTTAAAAATGTTTAGCTTTTCTTCATATACTTGATAGGTCATTGGTGAGTCTTCATACAAATTTGAGTATATCCAACCAATAGAGGTAGGTGGAGTTGAAAGTATCTGATCTGACAGCCAGTACTGACTAGGATGTATTCCCTTGGAAGCAAGCCAGCATCACAGTAAATAAAACTTCTAGTCTGTAACATTGTGCTGTGTTCATTATTTTGCTTTCTTGAGGATGTCCTCATTGGTGAGAACTGAGACCTCTAGAGTTCAGCTGGAAAGGCTGTTGTCTCTGGACTCTAACTAGCCCATTTAAACTTCTGCTGCCTGACTATGTAAGAGCAGTCCAACTAGACTTTACCATCTCACCCTATTACTCTTCAGGATAATTAGGATAAGGCCAAGGCATCACGATAGCCTCTATCTTCTCATTTCTGTCTCGTCCCCGATAGCCCCATGACTTCACTATTCCGAAGCCACTTAGCTAAACCTGGAGAATGAGCATTTGGGGATGAGGGATTGTCTTGCATATTTGTTGTATATGGAAGAGTTCTTAATATTTGGTGAACTTAGTGAAAATTCATTTCCTTAGTTTTGAAAATATTTTTTAAAATTTCAGTATGGGGGCACCTGGTGGCTCAGTCAGCTAAGCCTCAGACTTCGGCTCAGGTCAGATCTGAAGTTCATGCATTCGAGCCCCGCGTCAGGCTCAGAGCCTGGAGCCTGCTTCTGGTTCTGTGTCTCCTTCTCTCTCTGCCCCTCCCCCTCTCATGCTCTGTCTCTCTCTGTATCAAAAATAAATAAAACCATTAAAAACATTTTAAAAGAATTTTCAGTATGATTTACATACCATAAAATTTACTCAGTATAAGTGTATGGTTGAAGAATTGTTAATAAACGTACAGTTGTGCTGCTATCATCACAGTCCAGTTTTAGAGTATTTCTACCCCCCCTAGAAAGTTCCTTTTGCCTCTTTGTAGTTAGTCTCTACTCCCATTTCCTATTCCAGATCTGTTTCCCACACTGATCTGTTTTCTGTCATTAATTTTGTCTTGATAAATTCCAAATTAATCAAATTGTGTACAATATGTAGTGTTATGTATTAGGCTTCTTTTACTTAAAGTACTTTCGAGGTTCATCCATGTTACTGCATGTGTTAAGAGTTTATTTCTTTTTAAGTGTTGAATAATCTTTATTGTTTATTCATCCCCAGTTGATGGACATTTACATTGTTTTTGAATTTTAGCTACTATGAACAGAATGATAAATAAAACTTGTCCATACAAGTTTTTGTGTAAACATTTGTTTTAATTCCTTCTGGGTAAATACATTGGTGTGGAATTACTAGGTAATTTTATGTATGTAAGTTTGTGTTTAACTTTTTAAGAAACTGCAAAACTTTCCAAAGTAGTTTTACCAATATTCATTCCCACCAGTAGTATTTGAGTGGTTTGGGCTTTGCTTGTTTGTTTGTTTTTATCCTCCTCACAAATATTTGGTGTTGTCAGTCTATTTTAGCTATTCTGATGGTTGTGTAGTACTAGGTGATCGAGGTTTTAATGTGCATTTCCCTAATGACTCATATTGTTAAGCAACTTTTCATGTGCTTATTCGCCATTTGTTGAAATGTCTATTCAAATCGTTTGCCCATTTTTATTAAAAAATTTTTTAATTCTTAATTTTTAAAATTTACATCCAATTTAGTTAGCATATGGTACAACAATAATTCCAGGAGTAGATTCCTTAATGCCCCTTACCCATTTAGCCCATCCCCCTTCCCACAACACCTCCAGTAACCCTGTTTTTTTCCATATTTGAGTCTCATGTTTTGTCCCCTTCCCTGTTTTTATATTTTTTTGCTTTCCTTCCCTATGTTCATCTGTTTTGTATCTTAAAGTCCTCATATGAGTGAAGTCATATGATATTTGTCTGTCTCTGACTAATTTCACTTAGCATAATACCCTCTGGTTGCATCCACGTAGTTGTAAATGGCAAGATTTCATTCTTTTTGATCCCTGAGTAATACTCCACTCTATACATATATATATACCACATCTTCTTTATCCGTTCATCCATCGATGGACATTTGGGCTCTTTCCAACTTTGGCTATTGTTGATAGTTGGGGTGTCTGTGCCCCTTCGAAACAGCATACCTGTATCCCTTGGATAAATACCTAGTAATGCAATTGCTGGGTTGTGGGGTAGTTGTTATATTTTTAATTTTTTGAGGACCCTCCATACTGTTTTCCAGAGTGGCTGTACCAGTTTGCATTCCCACATTTGCCTGTTTTTAAATTGGGTTGTTTTATACTGAGTTGCAAGGGTTCTTCATAAACTCTGAATAAAACCTAATTCTAATGCTGTTCAGCATCTTTTCATGTGTTTGCCATTCATGTATTTCTTTTTCCTGGTATTTAACCGTATTAAAATCTTTTTTTTTTGGTATTAAAATCTTTTGACCATTTTTATTTTATTTTTAATTTTTTAAAATGTTTATTTATTTTTGAGAGAGAGAGTGAGAGCACACAAGCAGGGGAGGAGTAGAGAGAGGGGGACAGAGGATCTGAAGCAGGCTCCACACTGACAGCAGAGAGCCTGATGCGGGGCTTGAATTCACAGGCTGTGAGATCATGACCTGAGCCAAAGTCCCACGCTTAACTGAACCACCCAGGTGCCCCTTGGCCATTTTTAAATTAAGTTGTTTGTCTTATTATTGAATTGTAAGTGTTCTTTATAAACTCTGAATAGAGAGATTTATCAGACATAGATCTGCAAATATTTTTTCCCAGTACGTGGCTTGGCTTTTCCCTTTTAATGATTTTAACTTTGATGAAGTCCAGTTTATCTTTTTTTTTTTTCTTTTTCTTCTCTTTGATGGATTGTGCTTATGGTGTCATAGCTAAGAAGTCTTTGCCTAGTCTCAGGTTACAAGATTTTGCAACTGTTTTCTTCTAGAAGTTACAGTTTTTAGTTCTTTATTTAGGTCTGATATCTACTTGGAGTTAACTTTTGTCTTTGGTGTTACATAAAGGTCTAAGGATTTGTTTGTTTGTCTTTAACATGGATATCCATTTGTTCTGGGACAGTTTGTTCAAAGCACTGTCTTTTGCCTATTGAATTACTTTGGTACCTATTTTGAGAATCAGTTGATCATAGTGTGTGAGTTTATTTCTGGATTCTCTGTTTTGTTCTGTTGATCAATAAGACTATCCTTATACCAGTATCATACTTATTTAATTACTGAAGCTTTATAGTAAATTTACAAAATTGGGTAGTGTGAGAACCAATTTGATTTTTCTTTTTGAAAATTAAGTTGGCTATTCAAGTTCTTTTATTTCCAAATAAGTTTTAGAAACAGCTTGTCTATTTCTACAAGAACGTGTGCTGGGGTTTTGATAGGGGTTTCATTGAATCTATAGGTCAATTTAGGGACAGTTGCTATCTTAACAATATTGTCTTCTAATCCATGAACATGGTATAGTTCTCCATTTCATTAGGGTATCTCTGGTTTCTCTTAGCAATATATTTGTAGTTTTCAGTGTGTAGATCTTGCACTCTTTTAACAAATTTATTCCTAAATAATTTATTCCTTATGGTGCTATTAAGAATTGTTAAATTTCATTTTTTGGATTGTCACTAGTGTAGAGAAGTGCCGTTTATTTCTGTATTTTGATATTGTGTTTTACATCTTTACCACATTTGCTAAGTTCTAGATCTTTTTTTGTAGGTTCTTTAGGATTTTCTACATATAAAAATCATGTCTACAGCAAATAAATACCATTTTACTTTCTCCTTTACAGGATGTATGCTCTTAATTTTGTTTTCTTGCCTTATTCCATGGGTAGAACCTCAGGTACAATGTTGAATGAAAGTGGCAAAAGTGGACATCTTGCCTTGTTCCTGATCTCAGGGGCAAAGCATTAAAGACTTAGCGCTAAGTAAGTGTTTTGTAGACATCCTTTGTTCAGTTGAGGAGTTTCCTTCTGTTCCTTGTTTGCTGAGAATTTGTATCAGGAATAGGTGCTGAATTTTTGTTAAATGCTTTTTCTTCACCTCTTGAGTTGATCATATAGTTTTTGTTCTTTATTCTTACTATCATATATTAATTGAGTAATATTAGTTGAGTTTCAGATATTAAACCAATTTTGCATTCTTGGTATAAACCTCACTTAGTCTGATATAAAGTTATTCTTACATGTTTCTGTATTGTTTGCTAATTTTGTTGAGGATTTTTGCGTTTATATTCATGAGGGATAAAGGTCTACGGTTTTCTTGTGATGCCTTTGTCTAGCTTTGGTATGAGGGTAATACTTGCCTCCGAATGAATTGGGAAGTATACCTGCCTCTCTTTTCTGGAAGAGTTTGTATAGAGGCTTGAAATTATTAAATTAAGTCAACAGCTTGGGCAGAGTCTGGAGAGATTATAGTTGTTCAGTATGGATAGGGTATGCTCCTGGTATCTCGCAGGTGGAGGCCAGGAATGCTTCTGAACATTTTACCAATACACAGGACAACCTCACAACAAAGAACTATTGGTTCATAATGTCAGTGATGCTGAGGTTGAGAAACAATGCTTTAAATGATTTGATAGAATTTACCACTGAGCTTTATGGGCCTAGGCTTTACTTTGTGGACAGATTGTTTTGTTTTGTTTTGTTTCGTTATTAATTCAATTTCTTGTTACAGGTTTATTCAGATTTTCTATCTCCCCTTGAGCAAGTTTTGGCAGTGTACATCTTTCCAGGGATTTGTCCATGTCATCTAGTGGTCCAGTTTGCCGGCATAAAGTTGTTTATGGTGATCCTTAGTAATGCTTTGATTCCTGTAAGGTTGATTGTGATGTCTCCTCTTTCATTTCTAATATTAACCATTTGTGGGGGGGTGGTTCTCTCAGTCTAACTAAAGGTTTGTTAATTTTGATATCCTGAGGAATTAACTTTTGGTTTTCATTGATTTTTCTCTATTTTCTGTCTTCTATTTTATTGATTTCTGCTCAAATTTTTGTTAATTCTTTCTGCTTGATTTGAGATTTAAGTTTATATTTATTTTGATAGAGGGTGAGAAAGTGTGGGGGGGGGCAGAGAGAGAGGAGAGAGAGAATCCCAAGTAGGCTTCACTCAGTGCAGAGCCCCATGGGGTCCGATTCCACAACTATGAGATCACCACCTGAGCCTATATCAAGTCAGATGCCCAAGTGACTGAGCCATCCAAGTGCCCCAAGTATATTTCTTTTTTCATTAGTTTTTCAAGGTAGAAGCTTAGGTTACTGATTTGCAATCTTTCTTACGTAGGATTTTATAGCTATAAATTTCCATCTAAACACCACTTTAGCTGCGCATGAATTTTAGCATACGTACAGTCCCCTCATACCCACAGTTTTGCTTTCCATGGTTTCGGTTATCTGTGATCAACCATGGTCAGAAAGGAGACAGTCCTCCTCCTGAATCATCAGAAGGTCAGTAGTAGCCTAATGCGTTGTCACAGTGCCTGCTGTCATTCATCTCCCTTCATCTCATCAGACAGGCACTTTATCACCTTCTGTCATCACAAGAGGGAGGGTGAGTACGGTATAATAAGATATTTTGTGAGAGAGAGATCACATTTGTTATAATTGTTCTATTTTATTGTTGTTTGTCTCTTACTGTGCCTAACTTACAAATTATAATTTTATAATGTTATACAAGTTATAACTGAATTATTAAATTTTATCATAAGTGTGTATATATAGGAAAAACATATTAGGATTTGGTACTGCCCTGTGGTTTCAGGCATCCCGTGGAAGTCTTGGAATGTATCCCCCACAGACAAGGGGAGACTACTGTATTATGTTTTTATTTTCATTCAGATCAAAATAATAAAAAAATATTTTCTAATTTTTCATGTTTCTTCTTTAACCCATTGATTATTTAGGTGTCATAATTTTTAAATTTTTGTTGATTTCCCAAATTTCCTTGTTGATTTATAGATTAATTCCATTGTGGTTGAAGAACCTTATATAATTTCAGTTTAAAAAATTTATGGAGACTTATGATCTGGTGTATGTTTATCCTGACGAATATGCCATGTGTACTTGGGAAGAATGCACATTCCCCTGTTGTTGGATGCAGTGTTCTGTAGATGTCGCTTAGGGCAAATTGGTTGACAGTGTTATCTTCTACATCTTGCTGACTTTCTGTCTAGCTTTTCTATTATTGAGACTGGCAGTATTGGAATCTCCAACTACTGTTTTTGAATTATTTATTTTCCTCTTATATTCTATTTTTGCTTCATGTATTTTTGGATTCTGTCTGCATATATGATTATAATCATCCTATCTTCCTGGTGAATTGACCTTTTCATCATTATAAAAAGTGCTTCTCTTTCTCTATTAACATCTTTTGATTCATCTATTTATTTAAATTAAAGTTAGTTAACATACAGTGTGGTATTGGTTTCAGAAATAGAACCCAGTGGTTCATCACTTACATGTCACACCCAACAAGTGCCCTCCTTAATGCCCGTTACCCATTTATCCCATTACCCACCTACCTCCCCTCCAGCAGCCCTCAGTTTGTTCTCTGTATTTAAGAATCTCTTATGGTTTGCCTCCCTCTCTGTTTTTATCTTATTTTTCTTCCCTTCCCCTATGTTTCATCTGTTGTGTTTCTTAAATTCCACATAGGAGTGAAATCATGATATTTGTCTTTCTTTGCCGGACTTAGTTCACTTAGCATAATATATACTCTATTCCATCCATGCTGTCCCAACATCTTTTGTTTTAAAGTCTATTTTGTCTATTGTCTGTATAGCTACTTCAGCTCTCTTGTAGTTATTCATGGTATATCTTTTTCCAGCCTTTTATTTTTTCCCCCATTTAAAAACTTGTAATAAAATTTAACATAAAATTTACCATCTTAACCATCTTCAAGTGTGCACTTCACTGACATTAAATACTATCACCACCAACCAAACACATAATTCTTTTGCTCTTGTAAAACTGAAACTCTGTACCCATTAAACAGTAACCCCCCGACTGACTCCTTCTCCCCAGCCTCTACCAACCACCATTCAACCACCAGGTACTCTAAGCACCTCAGAAAAATGGAATCATAGTGTATTTGTTGTTTTGTGACTGACTTATTTCTCTTAGCATAATATTCTCAAGGTTTATCACATTGTAGCATATTACTGAACTTCTTTTACTTTTTAAGGCTGAATGATACTCCATTGTATGTATGTGGACATTTAGGTCCCTTATGTTTTAGCTATTGTGAATAGTACTGTTATGAACATAGTTGTACAAATACCTCTTGAAGATCTTGTTTTCAGTTCTTTTGAGTATACCCCCAGAAGTGGAATTGCTGGATCATATGGGAATTCTATTTTTACTTTTTCTGAGGAGCTGCTGTACTGTACCGCTGTACGTTCCCAAGCGCACAAGGGTTCCAGTTTCTCTATATCCTCACCAACACTTGGTCTTTTTGTTTGTTTGCTTTTTGATAGTGGCTATCCTAATGGGTATGAGGTTGTAATTTTGATTTGCATTTTCTTCATGATTAGTGATATTGAGCATCTTTTCATGTGTTTATTGGCCATTTTTATATCATTGGGAAAATGTTCAAATTCTTTGAATGAGGTTGTCTGGGTTTTTTGTTGAGTTGTAGGAGTTCTGTCTATATTCTGGATATTAATCCCTTATCAGACACTTGATCTGCAAATATTTTCTCCCATTATGTGGGTTGCTGTTTTTACTCTATTAATAGTGATTTTGATGCACAAAATTTTTAAATTTTTCATGGTCATCTTGTCTGTTTTTCTTTTGTTGCCTGTTCCTTTGATATCCTATCAAAAAAATCATTGCCAAAAACAATGTTATGAACCGTATGTCCTAAGAGTTTTATTGTCTTAGGTCTTACATTAAGTTCTTTGGTCAATCTTGAGTTTTTGTATATGGGATTAGTGGTCCAACCTTATTCTTTTGCATGTGGATACTCACTCTACCCAGCATCATTTGTTGAAATCCTTTTATTTTTAACTTGTTTGTTTCTTTGAATCTAAAATGTATCTCTTATAGATAACATATAGTTGGATCTTCTTAAAATCCAGTATATATTAACTTTTTTACTGTATCATATTTATCACAAATATATTTTATTATTCTGTGAGTATTATTATTTACAAAAATGGGCAATGGATATTTGCCTGCAGGTCATGATTTGCCAACCCTTGCTTTAGAAGGAATCTCGAGAATTACTTCATTCCACATATTTATATCCTTATTAATTTAAGACACTATTTTTCTTTAGCAAAATTCAATGTGTTTGTCACTGATGCTTTTGAAGTAGTCCATAATTTAGCAAAGTATTTTAGTTGACCTATGCCTTCCTGCATTCTCCTTTGTCATTAAAATATGAGAAAATATGCCAGACATATACATAGAAGAGTTGACAGGTATGAGAGTGTTACTTCTCTTGTCCAGCTGGGCTTGCTTAGTGAAGCCTTAGACTGGTTAGTGTTTATGGCACCATCAATAAAGGTGCAAGAATTAAACCTGGGAAAAAGGGTAAGAGGTATAAGGAAAACAGGTTCAGAAATCAGAGTTCTAGAGAAGCCTGGTAGTGCCTGTCTTACCTTCTGTAAAGTCAAGTGTTAAAACTTCTGTCAGACCCTCTACAAGTTGAACGGTCTTGGCTGTCCATCAGGTAGAGTACCATCTGAATAAGCACCAGCACAGTGAAGAATTTGGTAAAACGTTACTTTCACATCCCAGGAACTGGGCATATAAATAGTCCTTTGATCTGTTAATGACAGATAATTCCATGGAACAAATCTCTCTTTTCTGTGGATCTCCTGAGTGTATGTTTCTTTAGAGTTGAGGAGAAGGATGGGTTTGGCAAATGATTTTACTCTGCCGTGAAGCTTATGCTCTGCCCCCAATTCCCTCCTTCCCAGCCCTGTGTTCCTGTCTCCTCAAACACTTCGAAATCTAGCCATCTAAATCTGCAGTGAAAACCTGAAAGAGGTAGGCAAGTTAAATGAGTAGGTTTGAATTTTGTTTAGGAGATGGTGACTGGGGACAGAGCCTGGGACTTCCCTAATCAGGCAAGATCTGTCCCTAATCTTCAGTGTAAGGCAGTTACCCTTGACGGCTGGAGTGGTGCTAGGGAAGTGCCAAGTGTTCTAGTCTTGTTAGTGCCTGTAACTCCCTGTGGTACCTTGACAAGTTTCTTAACCCCAGTGTACAGTTTCTCAGAAGGGAGTTTATGTACTGACCTTACTGATCTTTCCCTGATTAGTACCCCTCCTGTCATTGGGTTCAGTCTACCTTTCTTGTCATCCATTTCAGTTATTGACCATTTACTATATGATGGAAACCTTTATCAAGAATTGGGCAGGGGCGCCTGGGTGGCTCAGTTGGTTAAGCGTCTGGCTTCAGCTCAGGTCATGATCTCATGGTCGTGGGTTCGAGCCCCACGTCAGGCTCTGTGCTGACAGCTCAGAGCCTGGAGCCTGCTTCGGATTCTGTGTCTCCCTCTCTCTCTGCCCCTCCCCTGCTCGTGCTGTCTTTCTCTGTCTCTCAAAAATAAATAAAAAACATTAAAAATAAAATTTAAAAAACTATAAAAAAAAAAAGAATTGGGCGGCAAAGAGGTGCGGAGGTGATTGCTATTCTAATCTTATATGCTTGCGTATTATATTAACTGGGCAGAAGCTCTAGCCTAGTGTCTGGCACAGAACAACTGCTCAGTGAGTGTGTTAGGTGGACAGATACCCTGCTCCCATACACTGGGAATTGGGGTTCTGTTAGATTTTCATTGCAACAAAACAATTTGAGTGTCTCATGAGTTTTAGCCTAATTTCTCAAGCTCTGCATTTGGTTTCCTTTTCTTCCTGTGGAAGCCTGAAAAATTAATTTTAGCCTACCACAACTTAAATACATGGCTTTCTTGAAAGCATATGGCAGTAGAAGCTCAACATATAGTGATTAGACAGGAATTCCATAAAAACTATAGAGGCTATATCTGGAACCACTGAAAGCTATTAAAAGTATAAATAAAACAACTGAAAACTATAAAAAAATAGGTGCCCAATGAATATGATAATATCTTTATATTCAAAATGATGCCATTGAAAATCAGATCAATGTACTGTTCACTAGTACCTTATTTGAACTTTTAAATCTCAATTTATTCAATAAATAACAATTTATTCTTTGATCAACTTGTTCAAGAGGATAGGCCTCTGTATTATAGAAGCATAGATCAGTCTTTCTGGAACCTCAGAGAATGTACTTGACGATTTTAGCAAGTGAATATTTGGTAGTGAAGTATTTGGAAAGAACATCTTCCTCTCACGCTCCCCCCAAAAAACGTTGAGTTTCTATTCAAATGGACCTTGTAGAGGAGCTGAAGAATTTCTTATCATCCTGAGGTGTTTGCTTTCTCTTTTACTGGAGAACAGTGCCTAACTTAGTCATTTAGACAGAACACCTGATTATAAAGCCAAAAGAATGCAAAGCTCTGCTTCTCCGTTTCTCTTAGAAGCTGAGGTATTGATTAGGTTTTCTGTTGTCCCACCCTGCTTATTTTTCAGCTTTCTAATTGGAGAATCATTTTCTGCCCCTCCCTTTTCTATTTTAATAGGAATCCTCCATTTTAGAGGAATACAATATCAATTGGACACAGAAGCTGGGAGCTGGAATTAGTGGTCCAGTTAGGTAAGAGACCCACATGCAAAATATGGCAAAATTGCTCTGAAAAAGGCCATTTGACATACATCGTCCATTAGAAGCAGCAATGTGCCAGCGTTGTGAAATAACTTTGACAGATGGAAGTATTTATGTTAGGCTTTTTCTCATCCATTTAGAAATACATGTAAGTGAATCACATGGTCTGTAACATAGAATCACTTAAGACACTGAGATTGTGGAGCTACTCTTGAGAGTCACCTGTCGCCAGCAGAGGCCACTGTTCCTTCCTTGGCCATCCTCAAGATGCTTTCACATGGCGTAGGAGCTGAGGCCTGTGCAGGGTGGGTGAGATGGCCTTCCTGCCTCTCCGTCTGCTAGCCCTAGGGGCAAGTTTGTTTGGATGCATCTGGGTATATTCTTGATTAGAAGTACAGTTCTCAGGGGGCACCTGGGTGGTTCAGTCAGTTACATGTCTGACTCTTGGTTTTGGCTCAGGTCATGATCTCATGGTTCGTGAGACTGAGCCCTGTGTTGGGCTCTGTGCTGACAGCATGGAGCCTGCTTGGGATTCTCTTTCTTCCCCTTTCTCTGCCCTTCCCCTGCTTGTGTTCTCACTCTGTCAAAATGAATAAGTAAGCATTAAAAAAAAAAGGTACAATTCTAAAAGAACAAATTTGCTAAATTAGTTTTCACTGTTACATAGATGATTTCTGATTGAATTTTTTTTTTTCCACATCTAGAGTCTGTGTGAAGAAATCTACTCAAGAACGATTTGCACTGAAAATTCTTTTTGATCGTCCAAAAGCTAGAAATGAGGTACGGCCTTTCATTGCCTTGATTTGTCTAAGTATTAGAAGTGCCTAAGAATTACTCTTTTTGCAAGTAAGGCAGAAATACAGACATGCACAAAGAATTTTATATCCATATTTACCCCTTTACCCTATCCATGTTTTCATTATTAAGCAGTCCCATATCTATCAGTGCCAAAGGCTGGTAGAGTCTTATTTCCTTTCAACCACCTCTTGTTCTTTCTCAGTTAATGAGGTTCTTGTACCCTGAACTATTCAGGTTTAGCTCATCAGCCTGTACGTAGTGGACAAGGTCTTTGAAGAGCAGAGAATGGTGGACAGTGTCTTGTCACTGTGCTCTAGGAGGGCTGTGAGGATGTCTTTCTAGTTTTAAAAAATACACATTTGTTTTAAATCATCTGGATATGGTGATGACATGTTAGGAAAATGTACAATGGAAGACATACTCTTTTGCTTAGAGAGAGATGAATAATTTCTGAAACAAAATGAATTATTTGCCAGATTTTTCATTTGCTAATAGATGGAGCAGCAGAAAGTAAATTTGTTGGTGAGGTGAATCTCTGTTCTCTTTAAGGTACGTCTGCACATGATGTGCGCCACACACCCAAATATAGTTCAAATTATTGAAGTGTTTGCTAACAGTGTACAGTTTCCTCATGAGTCCAGCCCCAGGTAAGACTACACAGGGGTCGTCACCTCATGTTCACCTCTCCACATGCAGGCCAAGGTGTAGTGGGGTTTTTCTTCCTTTGGTGCTCTCTCCCCCTTTCTCTCCACCCCTCCTTCCTTCCGTCCCTACCTCCCTGCCTCTCTCCCTCTTTCTCTTTTCTTTTTCTTTTGGAAAATGTCAAACATTTGTAAAAGTAGACAGAATTATGTAATGAATCTCCAGGTACCCATCACCCAACCTCAACAGTTACCAACTCATTGCCAGTCTAGTTTCATCTACGCCCCCACCTACTCTCTGGGGCCCCTCCCCCGATTATTGTGATTACTTTCTCTTAAAAAAAAAGTATGTAATATGGAATTAAAACATTCTATTTCAAATTAGTGAAAGAGGACGAAATATTACGAGGTACTGTCTTTGAAGCTGATATGGCAAAAAGCCCTTATTGCTTAGTCTGACATTCCTTTTAAAGGAAGAAATCAGCATTATTCTTTTAGCTGCCAAATATTTGGCAAGCCCATTGTGTGGCATCCCAAGTGTCTTCTAAGGAATTCAGAGTTAAATAAGATGGTTTCTACTGGGGGGACTGAGACGTAAACCTATCATCATAGCAATGTGATAGGCACCAAGAAGAGGCATCCATGAAATATTGTGAGCGTGTAAAGGAGAGGAGGGCTGTTAGCTATAGGCTAGGGAGACAGGGTACCTCACTCAGCCGTTATGTCGGGGCTGGGACTTGAAGGGATGGGCAGGGGTCTTCTCGGTGGACAAAGAAGATGGATTTGTAAAAGCAAGTAGGAAATCAAATGATTGTTTCTTACAACTGTGCTCTGTTGGTGAAAGCATTTGGATGGAAGCTGGAAGCATTTATATTTGTATCAAAGAATGGTAACCAGAATTCTGACTTTTTGACAACATGAGAATTTTTGCTTTTTTTTAGTAGCTGTGTACCCCTGTCCAGCTGTCCTGCTGGGTGTGCTGTGGGTCACATGGAAAACCAGGGTAGCGGGGGAAGGCGTGGAAAGAGTGACAGAGACACAGACTTAGATACAGACACAGACACAGACTGAGAGCGAATTACCAGGTGGCCCAACAGCCAAGTGACTTGAAATTCATGTCCTACACAAAGTCATACTCTGTTTTCAATACACTTCCCATCTAGCTGCCCTAAAATACAATGCAAAACATGTCACGTAAGAGATCACCCACCTCCACTTAACATCTAGTAATAACAAGTTAAGTATAGTGACTTCAAAAGGATCATTGTTTTCAAAACTTATTTTACTCCCATATAACTTCTTAGCAAATTTTAAGTGTAGGATATTTCTTATTTATAGTGTCCAGTTGGTAGTGACAAGGGTCCACTTGGGGCGTGGGTGGGTCAGACTTAGGAAGCAGTTACACATTTGGTACATGAGGCATCTTTAGCTTAGCTACTTGATGTTTCAGGTTTTTTTTTAACTTAACAAAATCAAATGCTTTCAAACAGGGCTCGACTCTTAATTGTAATGGAGATGATGGAAGGGGGAGAGCTATTTCACAGAATCAGCCAGCACCGGCACTTTACAGAGAAGCAAGCCAGCCAAGTAACAAAGCAGGCAAGTTAACCCCGGGTACCAATCAAACTGCCAACAATGTTGGTTAACAAGCACAATTTCATTGGGGGGCATAAAAGAAAGCTTGAAGAAAAGCTCTATTTGATCTCTCATTGCCTGCTTTGTTATGTAATCAGAAAAGATGCTTTGACAGGAGGAACAAGACCCCTTTTATGCTTTGGTGGGGGGCACTGTATTTTTAAGTGGTTGTCCATTGCTTGTCTGTTATAAGATTTAAATACACTCTGGAAGGAAGGTAATCTTTTAATTCCTTTTTAGACCGTAGATATTAAACATGTAGCGTCCAAGCATTATTGTTGGACTTTGAGATAAACTGCTACTGATAACATCTGAAAGACTGTGTGGTATGTTCTAAGATGACCATATACAAGATGCTTTTCGCTTTTGAGTCACCTTGCCAGATTTTAATAGAATTCTAAGGTCTTTGTAATTCTGGGTTATTCCTGATTCTAGTCTCTGTATTTTGACATCATGTTTTTTGGTACAGAAATGATTTATATCACAAACAGTACTAGGAATCTAACTGGAAATTACCTCTTGAAGAGGTGAAAAGCTAGACCCTCAAGGCTCAATCTTCAGGCCAAGCAAGCAAGGCAGAAAGCAGGAGGCACAGCCCAATTAGTTCTTAATAAAAAATTCTTCAAAATTATCCATGAGCTTCAAGCATTTTTTTTCACTTGTAGCAAGAATTACTATCAAACTCTACTTATTGGGCCAGAGACCCTTACGTGTCAGTGGAAGATCTGCCCTCTCTAGGACACCGCCTGCCCGTGTGAGTGCGGCGGCCGCCAGCAGCCTCAAGTCCAAGCTCTGCCGTGTGAAGGGGCCTCGTGCACTATTTGAAGCCTCCTTTCTGGTATGGAGGAGCTGATATTTAGAATGCCAAAACAACTCCATACTGAGAACTGAAGAACAGGTAGAATTTGTTCTCTATTTAATTTTAAAAATTACTCCTTGTATTTTTCAAATATTTCAAATCTTAGGATGTGCTCTGATAATCTTTGTAAAACAAAAACCCTTCAAACCCACCTAAATAGACGAAATTTCATTTCATCAAATGGGATAAGCAAATTGGAACATCAGGTGGGAAAATCCAGTTAGCTACTTTCTATTTTTCTCGAAGGCAGAGCTTGGAGTTGAGCCCCCTGGAGAGTGCATTTCTTCTGAGCCAGGTGCTGGGGGCCGCTGCCCCGTGGGCCAGGCCCACGCCTGTGGGGACAGGCTGCCGCCCCAGCACGTGCTCTGCAGCCTCGTCGCGTTGCATCTCAGACGAGTGGAATTAGAAGCATTTCATTATTCCCATTTCATACTGGATTTAACCATCAGTTTACTTTGACAAATGAAGTGTTTTACTGTTTTGTTTTTCTCTTTGTTTAATAAACTACAGGTTGCAGTTAAAGTAAGCCTAATTCATTTCTATTCCTTGGTACCCAGAGTCTTAATTTCTGCTTTAAAACTGAAAACTGATCACGGTTGTAATTGACTTAATTAAGGATCTTTTTTTTTTTTTTTAACATCCTGCATTCTCTAAGCCCGGGGCATTAAAGAGCTGTCTTTTCTAAGATGTGGTTGCTCCACTGTCCTTTTCCAGATAGCTTTGGCTCTACAGCACTGTCACTGGTTAAACATCGCTCACAGAGACCTCAAGCCTGAAAATCTGCTCTTCAAGGATAACTCTTTGGTGAGATGACTTGTTTTTTTGCATTTTAGTGCTGCCACTCTCAACATAGTGCAGGAATAAGTGTGTAGGTGTGTATGTGTTTGGAGTGCTCTGAATCCATGGTGCAGAGGCTTTAAGCCAAAGTGCTTCAGGCAGCCTCCTTTCCCCACTGGTTTCCCTCCTGGAGGCTCAGAGATCTTCTGTACCCCTGGCACTGATAATGTTGGATGGTACTGATAGGCATTTATAAGACTTAAGATTTTGGATATTATTTGGAGGTACTTCGGGAAGGGGCAGTAATCTAGATGCTGTTAAAAATTACCTTCAGGCGTAATGGTTGTATTTGCTGTTAATCTTGATCAGGTGTTTTTTCATCTCCAGTCTCACCCCTGTTCCATGTAGGATGTCCTACCAAACAAGTTGCTCTGGTTGCCTTGAGGCTGATGCTAACAGTGAAATTCCACCCCGGGTTGAAAAGAGACGAGGGGCCAGTAGATAGAGTCCGGGGGCACCTGGCTAAGATCTTGATTTTAGTGTTGCGTGTTACCAGTCATGAAACAAGGCCAGTTGTGAGTGGGCAGAATTCTTTACCTCTGTATTACGAAGAAAAATTCCTCATTGTCTTCAGATGTGAGGACATGCAAGTCACAGGCTCAGGTGTCAGTCAGAAACTCAGGAGCTGCGAGCTCAAGGTTGCATGTCCTCCACCTGGATTTACCTTTAGCATCTACTGAGAACTCTGGAGCAGTAACTTCCATTTGCTTTATTTCAGGATGCCCCAGTGAAGTTGTGTGACTTTGGGTTTGCCAAAATTGACCAAGGTGACTTGATGACACCCCAATTCACCCCTTATTATGTAGCACCTCAGGTAAGCATTTGCTGTTCCTGCCACAGGAGGTGCCACCATGCCGTCTCTAGATTCACGTTTCTTCTCTTCTATAGCACAAGGAGATGTGCATTACAGATGGGAAGGGGAGAACTCAGCAGGCTGCCTAATTAGGTGCAGACATTTTATTCTTTTAAAATCAACTTCTTAGGGCACCTGAGTGGCTCAGTTGATTACGTGTCTGACTTTGGCTTGGGTCACAATCTTGCACTTTGTGAGTTCAAGCCCTGTGTTGGGCTCTGTGCTGACAGCTTAGAGCCTGGAGCCTGCTTTGGATTCTGTGTCTCCCTCTCTCTCTGCCCCATTCCCGCTTATGCTCTCTCTTCTCTCTCAAAAATAAATAGACATTTAAAAAAAATTTTAAGGGGAACCTGGGTGGCTCAGTCGGTTTGATGTCCAGCTTTGGCTCAGGTCATGATCTTGCAGTTCATGAGTTTGGGCCCCCACATGGGGCTCTGTGCTGACAGCTCAGAGCCTGGAGCCTGCTTTGGATTCTGTATTTTCCTCTCTCTCTGCTTTTTCCAGAGTTGTGCTCTGTCTCTCTCTCAAAAATAGATAAACATTAAAAATTTTTTTAAATTTTAAATTAAAAAATAATAAAATCAAAGTCTTTTAAAATCAGTGTTTTTTTATGTACAATAAAATACACCCACGTTAAGTGTGATTTGATGAGCTTCGACAAGCAGATTTTCCTGCATAATTACCACGACAACCAAGATATAAAACCTTTCCATCCCTTCAGAAGCTCTGTGGGCCTTTGCAGTCAGTTTTCCCCCAGCCTTACCCCGCCAGCGTTACTGGTCTGCTTTCTGTCGTCATGGGTTAGTTTTGCTGGTTGTAGAAATTCATGTGAATGGAACTCATGTACCTGTTGTATTTCACTTCTTTTGCTCAGCATGTGTTTGCAATTCATCCATGTTGCTGCACATTCCGTCAGTTCCTTTTTATTGTTAAGTAGTATTCTGTCGTAGGACTAAGCCATGTTTGTTTATCCATTCACTGACTGATGGCTATTTTCGGTTGTGTCTGTTTTGGACTGTAATGAATAAAGCTGCTAGGAACATTAATTTACAAATTTGGGGGAACACCTTTTCCAAAATGATTGTACGATTTTACATACTCACCAGTTGAAGAGGTTCATTTGCTTCATGTTCTTACCACCAACTTATGTTACAATTTATAATCTTAGCCTTTCTGGTAGGTCCATAGTATTATTTCATTATGGATTTAATTATAGCATTTTATTAATGGCTACTGTTGTGTATTTTTTCATGTGTTGGACATTCTATTGTGAAATATGTGTACAACATTCTTTTATAAAGTATGGGTACAAATCTCTTGCCCTGTTTTGGTTATTGGTTTTATAATTGAAGTATAAAAAGCTCTTACTATTTTCTGGATACAAGTTTTTTGTTGTATATGTGTATTACTTTTTGTTGCTACTATGACAGATTGCCACAAACTTAGTGGCTTAGAACAACACATTTATTATCTTGAAGTTTTGGAGGTTAGAAGGCTGACATGGTTCAAGGTGTTGGCAGCACTGTGTTCCTTCTGGAAACTCTAGGGGAAAAATCATTCCCTTGCCTTTTCCAGCTTTGTGAGTTGCCTATGTTCTTTGGCTGGTAGCATCTTCTAACATTTTCAAAGCCAGTAGGATAGCATCTCCCGTTTCTCTGACACTCTTGCTTCCCATTTATAAGGTGATTACATTAGATACCCCCAGATAATCCAGGATAGTGCCCCATCTCAAGATCCTTCATTTAATAAAATCTGCAAAGTGCCTTTGCTCTGTAGGGTAATATATTCACAGGCTCCAGGGATTAGGACATGGAAATCTTTGGGGAGCCGTTATTCTGCTATCACATATATATTATGAATATTTCTCTCAGAATGTAGCTTGCATTTCAGTTTTCTTAATGGTGTTTTGAATAGCAGCAGTCTTTTGTTTTTATTAAAAAATTGTTTTTAATTCGCTGGGTGAAGCCACTTCCATCTCTCCCACATGCATGCATGCGTAGGCACACATGTGCCCCACACTGATCCACCCCAGTAAGCTAAGCAGCGCCACCTGGTGGATACCGGAGCCATTAACCAAGTCCTGCTCAACCGGGCCCTCCAAGCACATCCCCCAAAAAAACAGCATTAAGTCATTCCACCTGCGGACTATGGAAGGGTTCATAGTTTTGCCCTAGGGGAAACTGGATGTAACTTCATTGGAGTTTCATTCTGCTCACTGGTTCATTTATTCATTTTATTTGCTTCTGTTTTTGCTTAAATTTTCTTTTCTTTCTTTTTCTTCCTCATTCTTGGATACAGAAAGAAAATTTTATTTTTTATTCCTTTATATTTTATTAATTTTTAAAAAAATTTTGATTTCATTTTATTCTATTTAATTATGTAAAGTTTTTTTAATTTTTAAATTTTTTCCTACCTTTTTTATTCTTTCTCTTTTTTTCTCCATTCTGTCAAGCTTCTTTCAACAAGCAGACCAAAACACACCTAGGGTCAGGCTTTCTTTATTTGATTTTTTTGTTTTGTTTTTAATTTTTTACTTTTTGTATTTTACTTTATTTTTTTCTTCCTCCAAAATGACAAAATGAAGGCGTTTACCCCAAAAGAAAGAAAAGGAAGAAATGACAGCCAAGGGCTTAATCAACACAGATATAAGTAAGTTGTCTGAACTAGAATTTAGAACCATGATAATACTACTAACTAGAGTTGAAAAAAAATCAGAATCTTTCTGTGGATATAAAAGAAAAAATATCTAGACAGGATGAAATAAATAAATGCCATAACCAAGGTGCAATTTTGAATGGATGCCATGATGGCAAGGATGGACAAAGCAGAGCAAAAAAGTCAGCGATTTAGAAGACCAAATTATGGAGAATAACGAAGCAGAAAAAAGAGGGAAAGAAAGGCAAAGGAGCATGATACAAGACTTAGAGAACTCACTGACTTCTTAAAAAGGAATAACATTTGAATCATAGGAGTCCCAGAAGATGAAGAGAGACAAAAAGGGGCAGAAGTTTTATGTGAGCAAATTATAGTGGAAGACTTTCCTAATCTGGGGAAGGACGCAGACATCAAAATCCAAGAAGCACAGAGAGGTCCCATTAGATTCAACAAAAGCCGACCATCACCAAGGCATATCATGATCACATTCACACGATACACAGACAAGGAAAGATTTATGAAAGCAGCAAAGGAAAAAAAAATCCTTAACTATAAGGGAAGACAAGTCAGGTTTGCAGCAGATCTATCCACAGACACTTGGCAGGCCAGAAAGGAGTGGCAGGATATATCAATGTGCTGAGTGGGAAAAACATGTAGCCAAGAACAGGACAGCAAAGCTGTTATTCAGAATAGATGGAGAGATAAAGTGTTTTGTGGACAACAAAAACTAAAGGAGTTCGTGGCCATTAAACTAGCCCTGCAAGAAATTTTAAGGGGGACCCTTTGCATGGAGAAAAGAAAAAACAGAAAAGACCAAAAGCGACGAAGACTAGGAAGGACTAGAGAGCATCATAAGAAATACCAACTCAACAGGCAACACAAGAATGCTAAATTCATATCTTTCAATACTCTAAATGTCAGTGGACTAAATGCTTCAATCAAAAGATACAGGGCATCGGAATGAATAAGAAAATAAGACTCATTTATATGCTGCTTACAAGAGACTCATTTTAGACCTAAAGACACCTGTAGATTGAAAGTAAGGGGATGGAGAACCATCTCTCATGCTAATGGTTGTCAAAAGAAAGCTGGTGTAACCATACTTATATCAGACAAACTAGATTTTAAAATAAAGACTGTAGGAGTGCCTGGGTGGCTCAGTCGGTTAAGCGTTCGACTTCGGCTCAGGTCATGATCTCATGGTTCATGGGTTTGAGCGCTGTGTTGGGCTCTGTGCTGACAGCTAGCTCAGAGCCTGGAGCCTGTCTTTGGATTCTGTATCTCCCTCTCTCTCTGACCCCTGGTCACACTGTCTCTCTCTCTCAAAAATAATAAACATTAAAAAAAATGAAAAAATAAAGACTGTAAGAGGGGATGAAGAAGGGCATTATATCATAATCAAGGGGTCTGTCCACCAAGAAGATCTAACAATGGTAAGTACTTATGCCCCCCCGTGTGAAACACCCAAATATATAAATCAATCACAAACATAAAGAAACTCATTGATAATAATATCATAATAGTAGGGGACTTCGACACCCCACTTATAGCAATGGACGGATCACCTAAGCAGAAAATCAACAAGGAAACAATGGCTCTGAATGACACACTGGACAAGATGGACTTAAGAGAGATATTCAGAACATTTCATCCTAAAGCAGCAGAATAAACACATTCTTCTTGAGTGCACATGGAACATTCTCCGGAATAGATCACACACTGGGTCACAGATCAACCCTCAACAAGTATAAAAAGATGGGAGATCATACCTTGCGTATTTTCAGATCACAACGCTATGAAACTCAAAATCAACCACAATAAAAAACTTGGAAAGACCATGAATACTTAGAGATTAAAGAACATACTACTAAATAATGAATAGATTAAGTAAGAAATTAATGAGGAAATTGAAAATACATAGAAGCCAATGACAATGAAAACATTACAACCCCAAACCTCTGGGATGTGCCAAAGGTGGTCATAAGAGGGAAGTATATAGCAATCTAGGCAAAGAAAGGTCTCAAATATACGACCTACCCTTACACCTAAAAGAGCTGGAAAAAGAATAGCAAATAAAGCCCCAAATCAGCAGAAGAAGGGATATAATAAAAATTAGAGCAGAAATAAATCATATCAAAATCAGAAAAACAGAACACGTCAATGAAACCAGGAGCTGGTTCTTTTAAAGAATTAGCAAAATTGATAACTCCCTAGCCAGGTTTATCAAAAAGAAAAAGGAAAGGATCCATTTAAACAAAATCATGAATGAAAGAGGAGATATCACAACCAACACTGCAGATGTACAAACAGTAATAAGATAATATGAGCAATTATATGCCAACAAATTGGGCAATTTGATAGAAATGGACAAATACCTAGAAACATATAAACTGCCAAAACTGAAACAGGAAGAAGAAGAAAATCTGAACACACCTATGACCAGTAAAGAAATGGAATCAGTAATCAAAAATCTCCCAACAAATGAGTCCAGGGTTGGATGGCTTTTCAGAGGAATTCTTTTTTTTTTCTTTTTAAAAAATTTTTAATGTTTTTTTATTTATTTTTGGAGACAGAGACAGCACGAGCAGGGGAGGGTCAGAGAGAGAGGGAGACAGAATCCAGACAGGCTCCAGGCACTGAGCTAGCTGTCAGCACAGAGCCTGACGCAGGGCCCAAACCTGCAAACTGCGAGATCATGACCTGAGCCAAAGTCGGGCGCTTAACCGACTGAGCCACCCAGGCGCCCCTCCAGGGGAATACTACCAAACATTTAAAGAAGAGTTAACATCTATTCTTTTGAAGCTGTTACAAAAAATAGAAATGGAAGGAAAATATCCAAACTCATTCTGTGAGACCAGCATTACCTTGATTCCAAAACCAGACAAAGACCTCACTAAAAAGGAGAACTATAGACCAATTTTCCTGATGAACATGGATGCAAAAATTCTCAACAAGATATTAGCCAACTGGATTCAATGATACATTTAAAAAATTATTCACCATGATCAAGTGGGATTTATTCCTGTGATACACGAATAAATTTGTACAATATCTACAAATCAATGTGATACATCATATTAATAAAAGAAAGGACAAGAACCACATGATCCTCTCAATAGATGCTGAAAAAACATTTAACAAAATACAGCAACTTTTCTTGATGAAACCCCTCAAAAATGTAGAGATAGAAGGATCATACCTCAGGATCATAAAGCCCATATATGAAAGACCCATCGCTAATATCATCCTCAATGGAGAAAAACTGAGAGCTTTCCCCCTGAGGACAGGAACTCGACAGGGATGTCCACTTTCACCACTGTAAATCAACATAGTGTTGGAAGTCCTAGCCTCAGCAATCTGACAGCAGAAAGAAAGAAAAAGTATAAATCGGCAAGGAGGAAACTTTCACTCTTCGCAGACAACATGATATTCTAAGTGGAAAACCCAAAAGATTCCACCAAAAACTGCAGAACTGATTCATGAGTTGAGCAAAGTTGCAGGATATAAAATCAAAATTGGTTGCATTTCTATATACCAATAATGAAGCAGCAGAAAGAGAAATCAAGGAATTGATCCCATTCACAGTTATACCAAAAACCATAAAATACCTTAGAATAAACCTAACCAAAGAGGTGAAAAATCTATACACTGAAACTGATAGAAAGCTTATGAAAGAAATTGAAGACAACATGCACAAACACACAAATGGAAAAATATTCCATGGTCAATGGATTGGAAGAACAAATATTGTTAAAATGTTGATACTACTCAAAGCAATCTACATATTCAGTGCAATCGCTATCTAAATAACACCAGCATTCTTCACAGAGCTAGAACAAACCATCCTAAAATTTGTATAGAAGCAGTAAAGACCCTGAATAGTCAAAGCAATCCTAAGAAAGAAGACCAAAGCTGGAGGTATCACGATTCTGGACGTCAGGCTGTATTACAAAGACAGTATGGTACTGGCACAAAAACAGACACTCAGATCAATGGAACAGAATAGAGAACCCAGAAATAGAGCCACAAACATACAGCCAACTAATCTTTGACAAAGCAGGAAAGAATATCCAATGGAAAAAAGACAGTCTCTTTGGCAAATGGTGTTGGGAAAACTGACAGCGACCTGTAGAAGAATGAACATGGACCACTTTCTTACACCATACCCAAAAATAAACTCAAAATGGATGAAAGACCTAAATGCAAGACAGAAAGACATCAAAATCCTAGAGGAGAAAGCAGGCAAAAACCTCTTTGACCTCAGCCACAGCAACTTCTTACTCACATCTCTAGAGGCAAGGGAAACAAAAGCAAAAATGAACTATTGGAACCTCATCAAGATAAAAAGCTTCTGCACAGTGAAGGAAACAATCAGTAAAACCAAAAGGCAACCAAGGGAATGAGAGAAGATATTTATAAATGACATCAGATCAAGGGCTAGTATCCAAAATCTGTAAAGACCTTATCAAACTCAACACCCAAAACACAAATAATTCAGTAAAGAGATGGGCAAAAGACATGAATAGACACTTCTCAAAAAAAGACAGCCAGATGACCAACCGACACCTGAAAAAATACTTAGCATCACTCATCAGGGAAATACAAATCAAAACCACACTGAGATACCACCTCACACTTGTCAGAATGGCTAACATTAACAACTCAGGCAACAACAGATGTTGGCGAGGATGTGGAGAAAGAGGATCTCTTTTGCACTGCTGGTGGGAACGCAAACTGGTGCAGGCACTCTGGAAAACAGTATGGAGGTTCCTCAAAAAATTAAAAATAGAACAACCCCACGACCCAACGTTTGCACTACTAGGTATTTATCCAAGGAACATAGGTGTAATATTTTGAAGAGGCACATACACCCCGATGTTTATAGGAGCACTACTGACAATAGCCAAAGTGTGGCAAGAGCCCAGATGTTCACTGATGGATGAATGGATAAAGCAGATGTGGTACACACACACACACACACACACACACACACACACACACACTAGAGTATTACTCGGCGATCAAAAAGAATGAAATCTTGCCATTTGCAACTTTGTTGATGCAACTAGAGGGTATTATGCTAAGTGAAATTAGAGACAGACAAATATCATATGACTTCACTCACAAAGAATTTATAAAACAGATGAACATAAGGGAAGGGAAGCAAACATAATACAAAAACAGGGAGGGGGACAAAACATGAGACTCTTAAATATGGGGAACAAAAGGGTTGCTGGAGACTTCTGGGAGGGGGGATGGGCTAAATGGGTAGGGGGCATTAAGGAATCTACTCCTGAAATTGTACTATATGCTAACTTGGATGGAAATTTAAAAATAATAATAATAAATAAAAGATTGGTATTTTGGAGTTTTCACTGTAGAAAATATTTAATGATTTAGTCAATTTAATAATACAGATTTATTGTTTTGTATTTATTTTGTTAATCTTTTAAAATGTTTGTTTACTTTTGAGAGAGAGGACTGTGAGTGGGGGGAGGGGCGTGACTGAAGTCGAGCACTTAACTGACTGAGCCACCCAGGCACCCCATGTTTATTTTTAATGTTTCTTCTTCTCCGCCGTTAGCTTTGGCCTTGCCTATACACCATGTGTCTCAGAAGGGCTCTCAATTCAGTCTTCTCTAGCCCTAGGTTGTGCCTGCTGGCCTGGTGGAGGGTATTGGCAGCAACAGGTATCTATTTTTCTGAGCCAGCCTCAGTCTTGTGCAGGTCCTGTCGAGTATCAGGTGGAAGTCTGTGCAGAAGCATCTGTGAGCAGTGCAGACTCCCTTGTTTCTGTGGTTCCTACAGGGTCTGCTAGCCCCTCATGCTAGTCCACACTTTGTCTTTAGCAATTTGTTTAAGATTTAGCTGAAATCTTCTCACTCATATGGCATGCTATAATGCCGTCTCCTGGCTCTGTCATAGGTGAGCCAGTTTTCACATCTTGCTTCTTACTGAAGGGACCTGTCTTTCTTTAGACTGCAGAATATTTCATTGCCTTGAGAACTCTAATCTCTAATGTGTTCAAGAAAAGTGACGATTTTGTAGTTTAGCTTTTCCTTGTTAGGGTGGGAGTAACACTCCAGCTTTCCACATCTAGATCCTAATCAGGTCTCCGCAGTTGGACTGTGGTGTAGGTGTTTGTTTTTCCTGCTAGGGGTTTCTTGAGTTACTTGGATCTGTCAGTTTATGGTGTTTATACGTTTAGGACAATTTTCAGAAATTTCTTTAAATACTTTTCTGCTTGTCCTCTCTCTGCCTTTTCCCCAAGACTCCAGTTACATGTAGGTTAGATCACACACAGAGCATTGAGGTTCTGTTTTTTTATTTTTTATTTTTTTTTAGGATTTTAGGATTTTATTTTTAAGTAATCTCTACACCCAAGGTAGGGCTCGAACTCATGGCCCCAAGATAAGAGTTTTATGGTCCATCGACTGAGCCAGCCAGGCACTCCATGATCTTTTTTTCCCCCATCTTTTTTTCTTTCTGTTTCACTTTAGCTGAATTTTGTGACTATGGTTGAATTTCACTACTCTTCTGCATTGTCTAATCTATGAATTTCTTCATTTCTGATTTATTTATTTATTTATTTAATGTTTATTTATTTATTTTGAGAGAGGGAGAGAGCAAGAAAATCTCAAGCAAGCTCTGCACTAGCAGGGCTCCAACCCACAAATGGCGAGATCATGACCTGAGCTGAAACCAAAGTCAGATGCTCAACTGACTGAGCCACCCAGGTGCCCCATATTTCTGATTTGTAACATCTGCTTCTTTTCTCTTTTTGTTCATGCTACTTTTAAGTATCTCAACATATATAATAACTTAATTAAATCCTTGTCTGCTGATTGCACCACCCCCTGTCATTTCTGAGTCTGCTTTTATGACTGATTTTTTTCCTTCTTGGTTACAGATCACATTTCCTGGTTATGGATTACATTTTCCTGCTTCTTTGCATGTTGAAGAAATTTTGATTGGATGCTGGATGTTATAATATTATGTTGGTGAATGTCTGGGTTTTGTTATCATTTAAAAGTATTTAAAAAGGGATGCCTGGGGGGCTCAGTCAGTTAAGTGTTCGACTTCAGCTCCCATCATGATCTCACAGTTTGTGAGTTCGAGCACTGTGTCAGGATGTGTGCTGCCAGCTCAGAGCCTGGAGCCTGCTTCGGATTCTGTGTCTCCCTTTCTCTCTGCTCCTCTCCCGCTTGCATTCTATCCCTGTCTCTTTCAAAAATAAACATTAAAAATGAAAAAGAATAAATAAAAGTATTTTAAAAGATTGTTTTGACGAGTGGTAAGTTACATGCATGTCCACTTGGTTGTCTTGAAACTTGCTTTGCAATTCTGCCAGGGCGAGTCCAGACGAGGCCTTATTCTTGGGTTACCTCAGCCCTGCTGCCTAGAGGAAAACTTCTGGTCCTCTGTTGATGCCCCACGTGATCAGTAAGGTGTCTTCACTTTGGCTAGTTGGAGCTCAGGTATCTCCTAGGCTTCTGCGACATCTGGGAATTAGTCAGCTTATCGATCCTGAGTAGTTGTTCTAGTAGCTGGTGGCTTCCCTGGTCTCATGGAGGCTTGCTTCGCCATGTGCCGCTTACTGTATTTACCCAATGGGCAAAGGGATCCATAGGCAGGGTTTTGTGTACCTTCCCTACAGTTGGTAGTTGGCTCCACAAATTTTAGCCACACCACTGAATTGCTGTGAGCGCTCTGCACCCTGCTTAGGTCCTCTCCCTGCACTACATTCCAGAAAATGCCTCTTGACAAATCATGTGGATTACCACCTTTGTTTGGTGTCAGAAAACAGTTTTCTCTTATATCTTTTCTTTTTAAGACATGAAGGAATCCTTTTTTTTTTCTTTAAGAGAGCGAGCGAGCACATAAGCAAGGGAGAGAGGGGCAGAAGGAGAGAGAGAATCTCTAGCAGGCTCCATGGCTTGACACAGGGCTTGATCCCACAACCCTGGGATCACGAGCTGAGCCAGAATCTACAGTTGGACACTTAACGATTGAACCACCCAGATGCCCCCGCTTTCTCTTACATCTTGTCCAATGTTTAAGTTGTGTGCGGTGGGAAAGAAAGTTGTACTGGTTAATCCATCATGGCCAGAGTGTCATATTTTTTTAAATATAGCTGATACTTATTTTCAAGGTTTGTTTTACCAAAGAAGCCCTCTTTGAGGGAAAATTTTTTAATTGAAATATAATTGATAATATGACAAATTATACATATTTGAATTACATAATTTGTACGTTTTAACACATATATTTATATATTTTCACTAAACCATCACCGCAATCAAGGTAGTGAACATATTCATCACCCCCAAAAGCTGTAGCATCCTCCTTGGTAATCTTTCCCTGTCTCTCTCCTTGTCCTCACACGCCCAGGCGACCGCTGATCTGCTTTCTGTCATTATAGATTATCTGCATTTTCTGCAGATTTATGTGTAAAGTAGCACATCATCCAGTATTTTCAGTTTTGGGTGTTTTCTTTCAGCATAATTACATGTTGTTACATGTGTCATAAATAGTTGTTTTCCCTGCTGATAAGTATTCCAGTATGTCGGTGTCTGTTGGCTTGTTTGTCCATTCATCCAGCGGTGGATATGTGGTTGTTTTCAGTTTTTGGCTATTACAAATAAAGCTCTTATAAACACTTGTGTACAAGTTTTTGTACAAATTATTTCCTTTTCTCTTGGATAAATACCTAGAAGTGGAATAGCTAGATCATTATTTACAAGCTAAGTGTTTTCCAGAGTGGTTGTACGATTTTACATTCCCATCAGCAGTGTCTGAGAGTGTAAGGTGTCCACACTCTTACCCGTATTTGGTATGGGCAGTCTTTTATTATTATGTTTAAGTTAATTTACTTACTGAGGGAGGTGGCGGGGCAGTGAGAGGGGGAGAGAGAATCCTAAGCAGGCCGCGTGCTTAAACCCATGAACCCATGAAATCATGATCTGAGCCAAAATCAAGAGTCACATGTTTAATTGACTGAGCCTCGTAGGCGCCCTAGGCAATCTTTTTAAGTGGGCATGTAGTGGTATTTCACTGTGGTTTTAATTTGCACTTCCCTAATGACTAATGATGTTGAGCATCTTTTCATGGTGATTCTTTGCCTTTTGTATATTTTCTTTGGTGAAGCATCTGTTCAAATCTTTTCCCCCATTTTACTTTAATTATTTTTATTTATATAATTTGGAAAAAGACTGTGAGAGAGAGGCAGAGAATGAGAGTGGGGAGGAATAGAGAGAGAAGGAAGAGAAAGAATCCCAAGCAGGCTCCATGCTGTCAGCACAGAGCCCAACATGGGGCTCAAACCCACAGACAGTGAGATTATGACCTGAGCCAAAATCAAGAGTTGATTGCTCAATGACTGAGCCACCCAGGTACCTCACCCCATTTTTACAATTGTGTTGTTTTCTTATTGCTGAATTTGAGACTCTTTTATGTATTCTGGATAGAAGTCCTTTATCAGATATATGCTTTTGAAAGATTTTCTTTGAGTCTGTGGCTTATCTTTAACAGTGTCTTTTGAAGAGCAAAAGATTTTAATTTTGGTGAAAGCCAATCAATTTTTAAAAATGCTTTATGGACCTAGCTTTTGGTTTCCTATGTAAGAAATCTTTGTCTAACCCAATATCACCCAAGATCTCCTCTTACAAGTTTCATAGTTTTAGGCTTTACATTTAGGTGTGTGATCCATTTTGATATGATTTTTGTATAATGCAGGAGTATGGATCCATGTTAATTTTTTAGCATTTGGATATCCAGTTCTGGTACCATTTGTTGAAAAGGCTGTCTTTTCTTCATTGCAGTGCTTTTGGGCCCTTGTCAAAGATCAACTGAATGTATATGTGTGGGTTTAATTTTGGATTTTTCTTTTCTGTTCCAGTGATCTCTTTGTCTTTATACCAGTACTGTGCTTTCTTGATACTGTGGTTTTATAATAATTATATAATCATTATTTTATAATCATATAAAATAAGGTAGTGTTAGCCTTCCAACTTTGTTCTTTTTCTTAGTTGTTTTGGCTATCTTTATATTTCCATACGAACTTTAGAATCAGCTGTTAGTTTCTATAAAAGAGCTTGCTGGGATTTTGACTGGGGTTCTTTTAGAGGTATGGTTCAATATCTGAACAGTACTGAGCCTTCCAACCCATAGACAGGCTGTATTGCTCCATTTGTTTTTGCCTTTATTTTGCCATTATTTTTACTTTATTTGTGTAGCTTTCAATGTACAGGTCTTTCACATCTTTGTTAGATTTATCCTTACTATTTTTTTGTGCTGTTACAAATGGTATTTTCTTTTTCAGGTTTAATTAATTCACTTTATTCTTCTTGTATAAGAACACTATGTGGTGCCCATAGCTGGAGCCTGAGTTCTCTGCATGGAGACTCTCTGATGTGGTCAAGATGGCCAGTGACTTCCTGACAGGGAAACTTGGTGAACACAGTCTCTTTCCAGAGTGTCGGTGGGGGGAGGCAGCTATAGGTCTTAGACATCGAAGATTGCTTTGACAAAGTTGCCCCAGGTGACATTGTAGCCCCTGGCTGAGGTGTGACAGCTGTCAGTACCTGCCATCAACAGCTTTGTGGGCATGGGGGTCTGGGTGTGAGGGGGAAGCGGACCAGCCCAGAGTCCTATCCTGTCACCTTCAAGGAGTCTGTGGGGTGTGCCAGTACTGTTCCCCCGGGAGTCTCCCTGCACAGGACAGTGGAGAGCTTGGCCAGGATGAGGGCCCCATGAATGGCAGTGGTCACCTGTTTGGAACACTTAACACCCAGACCAACATGACTGCTTAGTCCTTGATGGCAACAAGTACCTCAAACCTATCTACTGGCCAGCACTGGTCTGCTTTTATACAGGCGTAAGGGAATGTCTGTGTCTCCAGGAAAAAGTACATGATCTCAGATGCCTTGATGGGCAGGAAGAAGAGTCCAGTCTCTTTTAAGGACTTGATCATCATGTCCTTGACCTGGGCAAACACTGATAAATTGTCGGTTGTAAGAGGGGAAAAAGGTTTTTGAAAGTTTGTGTTTTACAGAGGTGTTTTTTTTTTTTTTTGACCACCACCACCACCAGTGTCTACCCTCTTCAGCCTTCCAGAATTCTTTCTCAAGTTGTAGGTCATTGCTATGGTTTTCAGTAAACTGTCCCCTTTGGTCTGACTCTGACAGGTACTGGAGGCGCAGAGAAGGCATCAGAAGGAGAAATCTGGCATCATACCTACCTCACCAACACCCTACACTTATAACAAGGTAGGGGAATAGATACTTGCCTTCACCCCTCAGGGGTAGCCGTACTGCGATGCATTTGTGGCTCTTTGGGAACATGGCTAATTCCTTTCTTATCCCTTAATAATATTCCTGCCCAGAAGGCTGGCAGCAGCCACACATACAGAAGAGTACTTGGAATTCAAATTTTTTCTGATGAAATATGAAATAAGGTTTCTAGCAGTTGAGGTTTTGCAGCAGGAACCAAGGGCGATGGTTGCCTATGGTTATTTATTTGGGTTACTGTGTAGTCCACTGACCACATTTAAAAGACATGGTTGTCTGGCTTTCTTGAGGTGGAGGCCATTTCTGAGAACATTCTGTGGCCACTTATGGTACCGTTCTTTCTTACCCCAAAATGCTGAACTTAGAACAGCGTCTGTGACACACAGCATGTGTTCCTGGTACTGTCACAGTTCTCAGTCGGCAGTCTACACATCAGGGTATCTGCTCGAAAACACGAGAATATTAGGGTCTCTTAAAGCAGGTCCTGGAGTCACTGAGTAGATCAGGGGGAAGAATGATGCTGCTTGGGGACTCATACCTGAGTGTAGATGACAGAGAAGGACCTGGGTGTGGTTAAAAAGGCAGTCGGCTGGCTCTTCTTGGGTCCCTCTCTTTAGAGGGCGCCACATAAAGAACACACAGGCTCCTCTGCCACTCATGACCCTGCACTTCACACTGTCCCTGACCCAGTGTAACCAGGACCCTGAACATCTGGTCTCCTGATTAACACTCATCAGTCCCCAAGTAACAACTGCTCCACATCTTAGCCTTCCAAACTCAAAACCAGACAGGCGGCTCTGTCCTAATGGAGTGAAGGTTTGAGGCCTGTGCTGACTGTGGCATCAGAGTCAGAAACTGCTTCCTGCTTCTTGATGCAGGCTGGAAGTGAGTGGTAGAAGCACTTAGATGACATTGATTTACTTGCTAAAATCGTCTCGGCATGAATGCAGTGGATTCTTGTGTGATATATTATTTTCCGGTGCTATTTTTTCTTCTTTTCCTGTTCCATTCTGTAAACTTTGTGGTACTCACTAACTAGCATGGCATTCATAAAAATTATACACTGCACATGAGTAGCATGTTAAAATGATAAACAGCTCATATTACTTTTGAATGTGTTTATGTTGGTCTAGAGATAATCTTTATATTGGCAACTAAATGAGCACTGAATGCTACATTTGCAAAAAACATTTTAACAAAAATATATAGTAAGATGCAATTAAACTTTTAGAAGTTATACACATCAACTTCAATTTAAAAGAGAGTTTCCTTATGTGGAAAGTGAAGGATTTGAATTGTTTTTAAGATTCCTTTCACATCTATGATTTTTTAATTATGTTCTATCGCATGGGTCATGTCATCTCCAAATGCCCATTAATTTGATGCCAAAACATGGGTGGGAGCACCTGGGACACCCCGTTTCCGAGCTCCTCGCCGCAGGCCGCAGCTGTGGTTGGCGCGAGCGCGTGGCCGCGGTGGCAGGCTCCCTGGGCTGCTTTTCTCGGGCCCACACTGCTTTGGTCCTGCAATTCAAGACAGGCTTGAATTGAAGCCTCTGAGGACCCAGGTTCTGAGGCAGGTAGATCTGCATTTAACTAAATGAGGAGTCCTTTATTAATAATCATGTTGTGACTATTGCCCATGAAGGCACCTTAACACCTACAAAGTAGTGGGTGGCAATTTTCTTTCTTTGAGAAGAATTTCCCCAAGAATGGCATGTGGTCTTGCACATGGGTGCTGTGAGTCATCTGTGGGCAAAGAAGTGCTTTTAGACCTCCTGTTTTTCCCTCTACTGCCTCTTTCTGATCTGTGTCAAAACTGCCTCAGGTTTTGATGAAATGACTTTGCTATATCATAGGGTCAGCCTGCCTGTGTCTTAGCTACTTTATTCGTGTACCCGCAGCCCTGCCAAGGTTGACATAGTACATGTTTCCCAACCAGCTGGTTTATATTTGTTACTACTATAGCTGGAGACGAAGTGTCATACACCTGTACCCAAGGATCAGCTAGTAACTTGGGCCTGAGTGGTGAGAATAAAATTGACTGTTTGTTTTACCCTAGACTAGCCTTGTATGCCAGTGTGTATATATGCAGCGGTGGTGGCATATAAAACATATGGAGAGAAAGGTTAGTTCCCTTAAGACTTCTGAAACTTTTCCAGTTTCTGTTAAGTGATTTTTGGAGATGCCAGCCTATGTATGTTGGGCTGTGTCTGGGCTGGTCCTGGGGCCTTTACTTTGGGGCTGTACCTCTACTCATAAGTGACTATTTCCTTTTTCCTTTCAGAGCTGTGACCTGTGGTCCCTAGGGGTGATTATCTACGTGATGTTGTGCGGATACCCTCCTTTTTACTCCAAACACCACAGCCGGACTATCCCAAAGGATATGCGGAGAAAGATCATGACAGGCAGTTTCGAGTTCCCTGAAGAAGAGTGGAGCCAGATTTCAGAGATGGCCAAAGACGTCGTGAGGAAGTGAGTCCCCAGGCTGCAGGGCGGGGAGGCCAGGGGGCCTGAGGTTGCGGAAGACAAGGGGAAGTCTTCGGTTTCCCAGGCATGTTCCTTCCTGCCTGCACATCATAGAAGTCTCGTCCCCGCGGTCTGAGATGAGAGCTCCGCATGTCCACCTTGGTGAAAATGGAGCTTTGCTCCCACCTGCTGCATTCTTAGAATTTGTCCCCACGGTTGTGAACCCAGGTCCCTCGGTAGCTAGTGTCTCTGTGAACATTAATTGAGGACCTTAAATGGTAAACCCTTCTGGTGTGCCCTCCCTGCCTGTCACCCAGGCATGTGGAACAGACATGGCATCAGGAACTGAACTTGGGCTAAGATGACAATGACACTTTGGCTTTTCATTCCTCGGCTGCTGGGGGTATGCGGCTGATTGTGTAGGCCTGTAGACTCCCCACTGCTGAGGGATATTTAGCAGATTTAGTGCCAGTGAGTGGCTGAGGGAGAGTTGACAGAGTCTTTTGGTAGCTGAAGGACTAGGTAAGAAGTCAGACCTAAATTTGAGGTATTTTGCCTTTCCTGCCCGCCTGTGTGGGAGGCCCACTGCCTGGGATTTGGGCGCTGTTCCAGCAGTCCTCCTGCTTCGTGTCCACTGGGCAGTTTTCCCGCTTTTGGTTTCAGTTTTCTTCATCTGTAATGCGATGAAGATAAGCATTAAAGGGGCAGTGCCCGGGAGCTGTCTCCCGACGGTACAGCCATTTCTCTGGGGAGGTTACTCCCTTTCAAAAGTGAGCTTGTTCCATTCGTTAAGGATCTGTGTGTATAAAGAGGGACTGGTGTCTAAAATACACAAGTAAAAGTTTTTAGGAGGGCAGAGGCAGTGTTCACAGCATCATTGGTCTTCCCGTGCTGTTTCCGTGGTCTTACAGAAGTCAGTACCCTCTGAGTGGTTCTCTGTCAGGTCTGCAGAGTGTTTCCTGTCCCTAGAGTGACATTGATTATCTTCTTTCAGCTTCACGATTCTTTTCTTTTTCTGTCTCTCACTCCTCTCTCTCTCTTTTTCTTTCTTTTGTTTGTTTATTTATTTTTGAGGGGGGGAGGGGCAGAGAGAGGGGGGGAGAGAAAACCCCGAGCAGGCTCTGCACTGTCAGTGCAGAGCCCGATGCGGGGCTCAAACCATGAACCGTGAGATAATACGTGACCTGAGCTGAAATCAGGAGTCGAATGCTTAACCGAATGAGCCACCCAGGTGCCCCTTGGATTCTTTTCTAAATAATCCTTTCTTTAGAATCTGAAGCTGTTTGTTCAGAATGATCCAGAAGGTTGCAGAGAACCTGAAAGAGCAAGTGCACGTGTTGTTCTGACTCTGACGTTTCAGAGTGGGAGCCTATGTAGTTGGAAGGAGGGGCTGTAAACAGCCCAGGAGACATGCTGAAGGGAGCTAAGAATTGCACCCACATGAATGGACAAGATGTAAAGAGGTAGGATCAAAATGCAGAAGGTACATAGCAATACATTTGACTTAGAAGGAGATGCCTTCTTCCCTTTCCCAGACTCTATATTTTTAGCTTTTGAATGTTTTTGAAATAAAGGGTTGATGTGGTTACATCTAACAGTTTTATCCCAAGTAGGAACCTGAATTTTCATTACTACATGACCCTTCAACTAATTTTGTAGCCACTGTCAGCCAAAAGAGCACTTTGAGTCCTTTTTGGAAATTGGAGTCCACTGTTCTAAAAACATGAATATGGAGAATCAAGTCTCAGGAACTATAAGCTGTATGTGGGCTTATCAAACCTAGAACTCAGTCTGAAATATCACTGAACTAAGCCTTTTCTTGTCTATTTTATCTTACTCTGTTTAGTGTAGAAAGGACTACCAAAGGGCACAGTGCCCTCACAACTAGTGGCTAGGGACTAGAATCCCAGCCCTGCCTGCAGATGGAAGGCCTAAGCTTGGAGGAGTTGGGAGAAAGGCAGAAGCTGGAGCTGGTAAGAACCAGACCCAGGAACTTCCTGGCCTTCTGGAAGCAACTATGCACAGCACCCCTGTTGGCCTTTCCTCCACAGGCTCCTGAAGGTCAAACCAGAGGAAAGACTCACCATCGAGGGCGTGTTGGACCACCCATGGCTCAACTCGACTGAGGCCTTGGATAATGTGCTACCCTCTGCTCAACTGATGATGGATAAGGTTTTGAATGATGCTTACTTTATTCACCAAAAGGGCTTTGTTGAGAAGGAATGTTCAAAGTTCAGGGAGGGCCAAAGGCAGAGCAATACAGAGCACTCAGTCTTTACCAGAGAGAAACCTCTGCTGTCCTGAAAAATCAGGATCGGAAATAAAAGCTCTTTTGCATAAAAGGCCAGATCAAGGCCTGGTGAAGGAAAACCCACATTTTCCGTATTTGTGCTATAGGGTTGGGGGGCACATAGTACTATGAGACATCCTCCCTTCCCCTGAGGGGTTTAAACAAGACTGGTTGGAAAGACTATTTTACCTGAAACAGGGAGGGAATACTTCAGACATCAGAGCTTTGCATGCTACATCTTCTATGAATGCTGTGGAAATTCAAAAACAGAGAACATCTTTGAAGGGGTGTAGTTAGGAAAGAGTTCCCAAAGAGAAGGCACCCCCCCATACTTATTAATTACTGCATAGCAGTTTTTAACCTGTTCACAGAACTTGAGCAGACAGCATTAAGCGCCCAAGGGTAGGGAACACCAGGAGCCAACAATTACAGACCGAAGTGCCTGAGTGGGAAAAGTCACCTGGCTTATTCATGGGAAGTCCAGGAGACATCTGTGGCAGGGCTAGCCTTCGAAAGTACACAGAGGAGCTTAGTAGGGCATAACTGAGAGGCCTTTGTAAATTTGGGGGAAGAGATTTGCCACAGGGAAGGTATTTAGGGATGGTCAGCCAGACTTGCAGATCTTGCCAACCTAAGACTTCTGCAGTAATCTGCTAGGAGCAGAGAAGTAGAGACATAGGAATAAACAATATTTTTTAAGACAAATTTCTACAATTTTTGGTGACTTAGTAGATAATAAGGGGACAGTGGGTGTCATATCTAGTGATACCATTGACAAATAGAGGAAAATCAGGAACAAAGGTCAAGGCAAGTCTCTTAGGTTTTAGATATTTAAATGGACATTCAAATGAATGAGACGGGTTGTGTTGGACTATAGTGTAGTTGAGAGGTAAAGGCAGTGATGCAGACGTGAGTTTTACCCACTTAGAAGGCATGGGATTGAAGTGTGAGAAAGAATAAGGGAAGAGGAAGAAATTCTCAGTCCTCCTTTAGTTTTGCTGGAGTACAGGAAAGAAAGAGCTGGAAGGAACAGAGTTCTTTGCCACATCTGATTTTGTGTGGTTCTCCTCCTGGTTTAAATAGGCCCAGTAGTCCAGAATTGGTTTGATCAGTCCAGAATCCTAAGAGATTATTTAAATAGGTACATGGAGGTTATAGTGTGGCTTTCCTCAAGATTGTGGGCTTGAAGAAATAAGATTGCTTTCTGGAGTTACTTTAGACTTAGTGTATAATGAAACCAAATATAGATATGCAGGATCTTCTTAATGAGAGAGTAGCCCCTAGGCCTAGAAGATGGAACTGCAAGGTGACAGCCCATCTAGTCCCATTTTTAAAGAAATGATGGGGTCATGATGTAGGGTGGCCAACTTTGAAGTGTAGAAAAATGGCCACATATGCAGATGTTGAATAGTGTCCGTCTACGCCCTGCCTAGGAGATGGAGTCTGAGCTGATGTGCAGATCCAGTGGAGTTTAGCCAAGACCAGCTGTTATCATTCCCTTAAATGAGTTCAAACTCTACCTGATCTCATTGCATTCTCAATAGGGAACTACTTTTTAAAATTGTCAAGTTTTGTTGTTGAAATTCAAATAGAACAGAGGTATATAAAATAAAAAGCATAAATTCCTTTTCATTCCCCTGGCCACAGTCTCACCCCTCAGAGACAAGGTAATCTATGGCTTAACGTATCCTTACTGATCTTTTTCTGCAGAGACACATACACACTCACAGGTTGTCCTTTTTAAAAATATAAACATGGGGTCATCTTGTTCTTAGAAAGTTTCTGCTGATTATTTATCTTTCTTAGTTGGTCTGCCCATAGCAGGAGCCAGCACTGGTCATAAAGACACAGACTTCAAAAGTTCTAGACTCTATTGACAGTTACTTCTCGTTGTAAATTAATTGACTGGCTTATAGATCAGTTTCTGATGATCTACCCTGCTTACCATATGAAGTAGTTGGGGTTCCTGAGGCATCAGGGCTGAAATGACTGTCCGTGCTGTGGGGGCAGTGAACAGGTGCCACTACGCGAGGCTTCTCAGGCATCAGCCCACCAGCCTTTCCCCTGAGGGACACGAATGCCTCTCTGTACAGTTGCTCTTGCAGTGACTGTGAACATGCATCTTGTTAGTACTTCTTACTTGCATTTCAGTCCACATGCAGGGAAGAGGAGCTAGCTGTTGTTTGGCCCTTGGTTTGTCTGGTATTCCCTGGGCTTGCCAGTCCGTGGGGAAGAATGCTATGGCTTATCAGAATTTGTTTACTGCCAGCGTAACAGTGAAACTCCTTTCTTAGTTCTCAGAGCTACTTCCTACTCTCTTAGATCGGCTCTTTAGATGCCCCAAAGTGAGTGTGAAAACTAATGACAGTATTTACATTCAGGCAGTGGTTGCTGGAATCCAGCAAGCTCATGCGGAACAGTTGGCCAACATGAGAATCCAGGATCTGAAAGTCAGCCTCAAACCCCTGCACTCTGTGAACAACCCCATTCTGAGGAAGAGGAAATTACTCGGGTAACTAAGCTTGTTTTGTGGATTTTCCATGGTTAGTGTGGCTGAGTGCGGGATTGGGAGAGGTCAGCCAGGGTTCTGCTGTTTTTCTACCTCTTAAGAGGGTGGAGAGGATGGCTTGTTAAATTGTATCAGGAGTTGGAGACACTCTATAGCTAATTATTTATCTGAAAAATTGCTGCCTTATCTTTAGAGTTAACAGCCATGGAGAGTTGGGTTTTGAGGTTTCACCTTGTTATTACCTCTCTCCCAAACTTTTAAAGCACCAAGCCAAAGGACAGCGTTTATATCCACGACCGTGAAAATGGAGCCGAGGATTCAAACGTTGCCTTGGAAAAGCTCCGAGATGTGATTGCTCAGTGTATTCTCCCCCAGGCTGGTAAAGGTCACGCCATTTACCAACGTTCTGTGTGTGTGTGTGTGTGTGTGTGTGTGTGAGTGTATGTGTGCACACACGAACATGCACGTGACAGGAGTGGTTTGATTTGAGGCTGTTTCACCTTTGTGTTGTAAGAAAATAAATAGAAAAATTATTTAAATAATAAGTTTATATAAATTATATATATATGCTTATATATATATAATTATTCTGTGCCCACTAAAAAGAGAGGGCAGTGGGAACTCAAGTGGTACTTTCGTCCCTTTTTTGTTTTCTGTGAAACTGCTGGTTGATGCCTAATTGCCAGTGTCTGGTGCAGCATGCAGTTTTGTGTTTTCTTAGTTTGTTAACGAGGGCACAGGATAGAAGATGGAGAATGGAAAATGTGGACAGGGTCAGGATCAGCTTGTGGAGGTCAGGAACATTCCCAGAGCCTTTAGAGTGCAAGGCCGTCATTAACTTACGGATATAAGGAGAATACTCCCAAGTTCAGAAGTGACTCCCTGCTGCTGCTTATATCCTGGGCAGAGGGTGACTTGTGCACATCTCCTTTGGAGTGAGAGCTTTCTCCTAATCACTCCGCGGGCTGTCATGGGCTCTTCTCAGCAGATGAATGAGAGGCTTCAAGTAGTAGACCAGAAGACTGCCTAGATTTCTTGGCTTTTAAGAGAACTCACAGAGTGTACCTCAGCTTCCAAAGTAAGAAATGAGCCTAGGAGAAAGACCTTGCTCTCCCTTCCTCTCTTGGTCTCTTAGGTCAACCGCGTGTTTTTGCTCAGCAGCATAGTCTGACTCTGCCTGTTTCCCATAGTCCAGTGCTAAGACCCTGAGGCCATGAGAAGAGTTGTGTGAGGCTGTCAGATAAGAGTTCAAAGCCGAGAAGTGGCCTCCGTGTAGTGTACGGACCAGTAGTAACAACAGCGTCTGTGAAAATCTGCCCCTTAACTCACCACCTCTCAACAAGCTGGACATCAGGTCCTTCCGTCTCTGACACTTCACATCCCATGATGCCACAGGGAAATGCAACTTCTTCTTCATCTTAATTAATAGGAGAGAATGAAGACGAAAAGCTGAATGAAGTAATGCAGGAGGCTTGGAAGTATAACCGGGAATGCAAGCTCCTAAGAGACACTCTGCAAAGCTTCAGTTGGAATGGTAGGAAACGTACTTCTCCCTTTCTCCACGAATGCAGAGCCTGGAGGATGTCTGGGGGCCGAGCTGGGGTTGTTTTGAGGGAAGTGAGGCTAGAAAGTGAGTGGAGCACTCTAGGACGGGGCTAGTCCTGCATTAACTGCACAGGCGTGGACGTCGGGCCCTCGCACTTGCTTTCCCGAGTTCACATGAACCATGTGCTGCAGACTCCCCACTGCAGAGCCCCTGTCTCACACCCCTTGGGTACGCTGGGTCCCTGTGAAGAAGCTCACCTCCAGACATTTGGAGACTGACCTTTTTTGTGTGTGTGTGCATTTCAGGTCGTGGATTCACAGATAAAGTGGATCGACTAAAACTGGCAGAAATTGTGAAGCAAGTGATAGAAGAGCAAACCATGTCCCATGAATCCCAATAATGACAGCTTCAGACTTTTTTTTTAACAATTTGAAAAATTATTCTTTAATGTATAAAGTAATTTTTATGTAAATTAATAAATCATAATTTCATTTCCACATTACTTAAAGACACTTATAGATTTAAATACAGGACTTACTCCTAGTATAGTTCATTTGTTTGTTTTTAAGAAAAGCTCAGTTCCTAGAGATATACTATGACTCTAGGATTGTTTTCTTATATGTTTGTAAAATGACAGATGGTATTGTCAAACAAGATTGTTTTATTTGTAATAAAGTCTACAAAAACCGTTTGTCAGTGACAGACAAAGGGCCGACTACACTGACCTGTCTGTTCAGTAAACATGTAAATCGAGTACTGTGGAATCTGGTTTCACTCACCCTGTGTATTTCTTTCTGCACCACCGGTAGATTAGCTCTGGGGCCAAAAAATTTTTGTGGGCCCACATTGCAGACTGCCTGCTGGAACCCCCAGGATGCCGACTCGCATGACGGAAGGGGCGCGGAGCTGAACCCTCATTTCTCTGGTCCCTAATTCCTTAGAGAAAAGTGGTAACATTTCCTTTTTTATTTTTTTATTTTTGTCATATCTTTTAAAAGGTATGGTGGGTTTCTTAAATCAGGATTTTGAGTTTAGTCTTTTCATAGAGAACTAGAGCTTCATTCTGCTCCTCTGCGGTCCCGCTCAGCCCTCCTCCCTTCCTGACAGGCCTCATCCTTTTTCTGTTCTCCTGGCCCTTTTTATAGATAATTTTTCTGAGAAAGGTACGTATCATGTAAACTGGACTGTTGGATTAGCATCTAAAATGGTCCAGCTTGTCCTCCTGGAGCTGCCCGTTTACTCTCCGATGTCTCAGCCCGGGCTTCACGTTGGCATCCCCAGGCTGTCTATTTCGTTCAGTGGCATTCATGTTCAGGAAGGGTGGTTTTGGCCCAGAGATCAACCGTTTGAATGGAAAACAAAGCTGGATGCGTTTTTAGTTTTCTGTGTGCACATGGACTTCCATAACAAACCATTATTTATTTGTTTGTGTGTTTAGCAGTTTTTGGTGGGTGCCCATGTTGGTAAATAGAAGGGCTGACAGGCAGACTCCAGTTCACAGAGCAGAAGACGGTCGCAGGTGCAGTTCTTCACTTTTGTCCTGTCACATTCTCCTCAATCAAAATTGACCTCATAGAGCTTACTTCTTTTCTGATTCATCCGCTTTGCTGAGCATGTCCTCAGGATGACATTTGGTTAGTATGCATCCCATGTGTGTGACTGACTGGAAACACATGATAGAAACACAAAGCATCTCGCAAGGATGACATTATATTGGGTCACAGATATTTCTTGTGGTAAGGCTCCCTAATCTTAGTAATAACTGTTGTAAATGGATACCCTGTAAGGAGAATTAAGTGTTTCTAAATATGGCAAAATCGAAGAGATGGGCAGCAGAGAAAAACAAAATGTTTTCTTATTTATTGAGCAGGAGATTTAGCTGAGAGTTGAATTAAGGGTTGAATTAAATTGTTTTTTTAGTGAAATGCAGTCTTACAAATCGCTTACTGCAATCAGGAAAAATGCTGCACTTATTTCTAGAACAACAGAATGAATGTTCGCCTGTTGTTTTTCTCAGGGCAGAGGTATTGGCTGGAGGGAGGAAGGTCATAGTAAACTTTGTTACTCTTTTTCTTCAGAGTAAACTGCTGGTATGCCCAGTCTACCTTTAACTTCTCGATTTGTTGTTAGAGTACCTTCTTCCAAAGACTCTGGATGATTTTTTTCCTTCAGCGTGTGGTGAATTTTAGGCATGATCTAAAAGGACACCCACAACAGTGCTTTCTTTTACTCTAAGCAACAGTTGCCCACATTTTAGTCACACCAGGCTGAATTAGTCTGGCCCCCAGAAGAAGCGCTGTGCCCACCTGTGCCCACAAGAGAGCTCCATGCTGGATGCTGGTAAATGCCCTGGAGGATAGTCTAGCTGTTGTAACGCAAAAGCCAGTCCTACTTTGGACTCTTGACAGAACAGTAGTTCCCAAAGGACTAAGCACGGTTTCTGGTCTCAAAGTGGAGTTTTGCTTGTGGAGTTCGTAGCAAATTCTGCTTTGACATGCCAGTCAGGTTTCCTAATAAAGCAAGTTTCACATGTAACTGGATGTGAAACAAAATCATCTTTGTCTTTTCCTGCCTCTAAATGCCTATGCCTGCAAGCAGCTGACACTGTAAGAACAGCTCTTGTAGGCAGGAGGTTAGAGTCTCCAGGTTCCTACATGATTTGCTAACCCTCTGTTTAACTAAAACCATTACTTTCCACTCCAATGCCTATAGACTTGAACACAGTTATAAATCTGCTTGATGTATAACAATTTGTATATCTTTCTGGCTAATTGTAGAAGCATAGGAGAATACCTGTCAGAAATCTGTTTGAAATATAGGATAGCTTTTTAGCTTTTTAAAGCTAGAAGTAGACACGCTTTTTAGGAGCACCTGGCTGGCTCAGTCAGTGGAGTGTGCCACTCTTGATCTTGTATGGTGAGTTCAAGCCCCACACTGGGCATAGAGCCTACTTAAGAAGTGAAAATTTTTTTTCTTTAAATAGATAACTTTTTAAGAAGAGTTTGTTGTATTCATGTGGGAAAGAACAAATTGAAGGAATTATTGGTTAAAAAACTCAAATGATCTAAATCAGATTTTGTCTGTGAACACATGTGTGTGTGTGTATTAAAGAAAATGTGTTTCAATTTGAGAAATGGAAAATTGGATATACTTAGTTTTAGTTATATTTCTATTTATTTAAAAAGTAGAAGTGTTCTTTCATTACTGACTTATTTTATCCCACAAAATGACTCAGTTTGTCCTGCCTCTTTGGTTAAAATACAGGAAAATACCTTAAGTCTCTATTAACTTACAAATTACAGAATTTGAACAGACTTTCTCTTCTTATATAAAAGAAGAAATCTAGCTAGAAATCATTTTACCTTATTTGCTATAAATTTTTAATGGGTTTGTGATATGACAGTATAAATCTTCTTCCGAGATGCTAATGACAAATTCTATCATCTGTATTAGGAATTAAATATTATTGAGGTGACCTGCTCTCCTGCTCATATCTGAGATCTTGTGGGACCATCCATATCTCATTTCTGAGTGTTAGTTGTAGTCATAACTCTTACTTTAAAGGTTTTATGTTGTAGGAAAGCCTGGGTGGCTCAGTTGGTTAAGCATTTGACTTCGGCTCAGGTCATGATCTCATGGTTCATGGGTTCGAGCCCCGCATCGGGCTCTTTGCTGACAGCTAGCTCAGAGCCTGGAACCTGCTTCAGATTCTATGCCTCCCCCTCTCTCTGACCCTCCTCTGCTGACACTATCTCTCTCTCTCTCTCAAAAATAAATAAAATATTTTAAAAAGTTTAAAGGTTTTATCTTGTAAATATTTTACTTGATATGAAATTATTTCTATGCAAGATAAAATATGTACAGTCTTAATTTTAGTTCATCTTAGAATGTACAGGAGAATAACTGTGCAAGGAATGTGATAGTGTTTTTTTCCCCTTTCGAATTTGTACTGCAAAATCTCCAGGAAATCAACACAAAACCAAATCAAAGGACTTACACAGACATTACAGTTCAATTTTAGTTAAAGAGTGAAGAAATCTTCAAAAGAAATTCTTATAGACTCCATTTTTATTTTCTTGAAGAAATGGTAACTAGATCCCTAGTTTGTTTCTATGTTGGGTCACTTGGGAGGAACTGAATGTTGATCCTCCTCGCTTTTGTACTTCCACAGTAAAACTGAGCTCATTTCATTTGTCTCTTAATATGTGCATTAGAAAAACTTCACAGCAGAAAAAAATTATATGTAGATATAAAATGTCTAAACTCATGTGTTATGAACAAAAGCTGACAAAGGAGGGTTAGGCTGAGAAACTATCCTGAGGACTACAGAAAGGAGGAACAGAGGCAGTGGGCAACACAGAGAACTTTGTCCTGTTCAGAGATCCCCAAAGAATCCCTGCCCCTCCCCCCAACCTCCTGCCAGAATGTTGGGTTTCAAAGAATGAGCGGATTAACGGATGTCAGGAGTTGTGTGGCCTGGGCTGAGAATAAGGATCATCTTCCTGAGTTATAGTACTGGCTGGATCATTACAGTCCGCCTATGTGGTACATCACTGTGAGGATAAAGGGAACTTACCCAAGGAACTTTAAAGCTACTGTGGTTGGAAGGAAGTCAAATGGTAAGTGAACTAGTGAAGGCCAAGAGCGAATAGAAATATAGCCCCTAAGTCTGTCACCCAAGAGCAGGACAGCAGCCAGCACAGATCTGGGGGCTAATACTTGAGACTGAGGCTCAGCGTGCCAGGCAGAGCTGCTGCTCCAGGAGAGAGGCCCTGCAGCGCCGATTGATTCTCAGTGGCCATGTCAGAGGCAGCCTCTGTGAGACACTCCGCCTCTATACTGTCATCTACTTGGAAAAACCAAAGGGCTCTGAAAGAGGGTAAGATAAAGATTCAGACTAGGGGTCGGCAGAAGAGGAACTCGAGGCTGTGCCAAGTGCCAGAATCGTCACGTGTCAGGTTGGGGATCGTGCTGCTGTTGGTGATTTTCCTGCCACGCATGTACTGTCACCTAGGACCTGTATATTACACGTCCTATGAAATACTCATCCCCAAGAGGCTGACACTCAAGGGAAGGGAAGACCCAGTGGGAAAGGCATCCTATGTGCTCTTAATGCAGGGCCAGAAATGGGTGATTCACCTGAAGGTGAAGAGAGACTATTTTGTGAAGAACTTCCCAGTCTTCAGCTACCACAGTGGTGTCCTGGGGCAAGAAATGCCTCTCATCTCACATGACTGTCACTATGAAGGCTACAT
>PISW01010589.1:0-48034 GCA_004023785.1 Mungos mungo | reverse complement strand
CCTCCCCTAAAGTCTCCGGTTCCCCGTTCGCACTCACTCACTCAGGCAACCGTGAGACTGCTGTTGATAAGGGGTCTGTCCGCACACCTCCGTTCTTGGAGATCAGAGAGCTGTGGCTTTTTAATTCTTCTCAGTTTGATAATTGTGGGTGGACGGAGGTAATGGGGCTCCTTACTTCTCCGCCATCTTGCCTCTCCCTGATATCTTGTAGTATGTAGTATGTAGTACGTAGTGGGTGCCTGTAAGATATTCGGTGTAATTTCCATTCTGTAGACCACCTTCCAATCTTGGTCTCATTTCATCCCCATTTCAGTCCTATGGAGAATGGCTATTGCCATCCTCATTTTAGAAGGGAGGCAATAGACTTAAAAATATACTGTCTAAGGGACAGGACTCTGTCTTAATTGCCTACATAGTTTTCAGAGCTGCAGATCAACTTTTCCAGTGCAGGTAGGCTCTGTATTGATCATGTGATGATCCTGGGCTCACTTGGACTTGGGGTTTTGGAATTGCTTGATGGTTTACATCTCTAGACTTCTCCTGGGATAGTCAGGCCCTGTCCTGCCTCCTTGTTGGGAAGTCCTCCAGGCTTTCTATTTTCCTACTACTAATTGCAGTTACAATAAAGGTCAGAGAAATTACCTTGAGCTCTGTTGCAAAAGGCAATGGGGAGTAGAGTGTGAAGTGAAGATGGAGTATATGTATGTACAAAAGCTTTTGGGAAGTACTTTATGGCTTGCAAAACATGTCCATTTTATAAATTAAATGTGGTTATGCTAGTGTTACAAATGAGGAAACAGACCCAGATAAGACTTCCAGGCTGTCTTGAACCTAGCACACTGTCTCATTTTCCAGTCCCCTTCTTGGCGAACCAAACTTTCAAGAAAAGTAAACTAAGTATTCTGTGAGCTTTCAATCCTTTACAAGAAAACTTTGAGCCAGTGGTGCCTGAAATTGCACATTAGAATCGTACAGGTTGATTTAAAAGCCTAAATGTCCATCACCTGATGAATGGATCAAGAAGATGTGGTATATATATATATAATGGAGGACTACATGGCCATGAGAAAGAATGAAATCTGGCCATTTGTAGCAAAGTGGATGGACCTCGAGTGTGTCATGCTAAGTGAAATAAGTCAGGCAGAGAAGGACAGATACCATATGTTTGCACTCACACGTCTAACAGGAGAAACCTAACAGAGGACCATAGGGAGAGGAAGGGGGAAAGAGAGCTGGGAAGAGTAAGGGACACAAATCATGAGAGACTATTGAATACTGAAAACAAACCATGGACCGAAGAGGGAGGGGGAGGGAGGGGAGGGGGTGATGGTCATGGTGGGGGGCACATGTGGGGAGAAGCACCGGGTGTTATATGGAAACCAATTTGACAATAAACTATATTAAAAGAAAAAGAAGACAATACAAAAAAAAAAAAAAAGCCCAGACCTCATACTCAGATCACATTATCACATTATAATTTCTAGTAGTGGGATACAGGCATCAGTATATTTGATGATTCTAATGCGCAGCCAGACTTAGGAACCACTGCTCTGAGGACATACTCTTTTATAACACTTTTTCTCATTCTTAAATATTATTTATCTTAATATTATTTTTATTCTAGTAGAATTTACATATATTTATATATATAAAGTTTCAGGTGTAGAATACAGCGATTCAACAATTCTGTACATCACCCAGTACTCATCACAGTAAGTGCACTCTTTAACCACATCATCCATTTCACCCATCCCCCTTTGCAATGTTATTGCAAATATCAAAAATTATTCCTTTTTTATTGCTGAGTAATATTCCATTATAAGATAGGAAACACAAAAGCAGTAAAAATGAAATTTCTCTAAAAATCAATGATATCACAAAATAAAAGAATATAAAATATCACCATATATACCCAAAATGTGGGGAGGAGAGGAATAAAGAATGATTTCAAACTTAAACAACCATCAACTTAATATAGACTGCTATATGCAAAAGAGGTTACATACAAACCTAATGGTAGCCATATATCAAAAATGGAAAGAATAAAGAGAAACAAATTGAAACATATTACCAAAAAAAAAAAAAACCCCAAGAAACTACGAAAATGAGAGACAAGAAATAATCAGAGAAAATCTTCAAAACAACCACAAAAGAAATAACAATATAATAATAAATACACATGTATCAATAATGTTGAACGTAAGTGGACTAAATGCTCCAATAAAAAGACAGGATGATAGAATGTATAAAAAAACAAGATCTATCTATATGCCACCTACAAAAGACTCATTTTATATTTATAAACACCTGAAGGTTGAAAGTGGGGATGGAGAAATATTTATCATGCTAATGGAGGTTAAATAAAAGCTAGAGTAGCAATACTTATATTGAACATAGCAGACTTTAAAACAAAGACTATAACAAGAGATAAAGAAGGGCACTATGTCATAATTAAGAGGACAATTCATCAAGCAGATATAACAAATGTAAATACTTATGCACCCGACATGGAAGCACCTAAATACATAAAACAGTTAATAACAAACATAAAAGAATGAATTGATAATAACGTCATAATAGTAGGGGAACTTAACACCCAAATTACATCAATAGAGCCTCTAAATGGAATATAAAGAAGAAAACGAGTATTTGAATCACTCACTGGACCAGGTGGACTTAACAGATATATTCACAACAGTCCCTCTGAAAACAGCAGAATACACATTCTTTTCAAGTGCAAACAGAACATTTCTCCAGAATAGATCACATCACACATTAGGCCACAAACAAGCTTCAACAAATTCAAGAAGATTGCATCATACCATGCACCTTTTCTGATCAAAACACTATGAAACTAAAAGTCAACCACAAAAAACCACTTGGGAATCCCACAAATACATGGAGGTTAAATAACATGCTACTAAACAATGAATGGGCCAATCAGGAAATGAAGATATAAAAAAGTACATAGAAACAAATGGAAATGAAAACACAATGGTCCAAAACTATTGGAATGCAGCAAATATGGTCTAAGACAGGAGTTTATACTAACACAGGCCAACCTCAAGAAACAAGAAAAATCTCAAATAACTCACCTAAACTTACACGTAAAGGAGCTAGAGAAAGAACAACAAACAAAATGTAAAACCAGCACAATTAATGAAATAATAAATTTTAGAACAGAAATAAATGATCTAGAAAGTAAAAATACAATAAATTGGATCAATGAAACCAGGAGCTTGGTCTTTGGAAAACAATCAATAAAATTTTTTAAAGTGTTTTTACTTATTTTTGAGAGAGTTTGTGTGTGAGTGGAGCATGGGCAGAGAGAAGGGAGACAGAGAATCTGAAGCGGGCTGACAACAGGGAACCCAATGCAGGTCTCTGAACTCGAACTGTGAGATCATGACTTGAGCTGAAGTCAAACGCTTAACCAATTGAACCACCCAGGTTCTCCCCCCTCAAAAAAAACAATAAAATTGATAAACTTCTCACCAAATATCAAGAAAAAAGAGAAAAGACTCAAATAAAATTATAAATGAGAGAGGAGAAATAAAAACCAACACTAAAGAAATACAACCAATTATTAGAGAATATGATAAAAAAAAACCTATATGCCAACAAATTGGACAACCATGTAGAAATGGATAAATGTCGAGAAACAAATAAATTACAAAAACTGAAATGGGAGGAAATTAAATATTTGAATAGACCAATAGCCAGCAAGTAAATAGATCGGCAAACAAAAAACTCCCAACAAAAGTCCAGTACCAGATGGCTTCACAAGCAAAATCTAGCAAATATTTAAAGAAGAGTCGATACCTATTATGCTCAAGTTATATCCAGTTATTGGATACTAACCCTTTAACTTACATGTCATTTTCAAATATCGTCTCCCATTCCATCAGTTGCCTTTTAGGTTTGCTGATTGTTTCCTTCGCTGTGCAGACGTTTTTTATTTTGGTGAGGACCCAGTAGTTCATTTTTGTTTTCCTTGCCTCCAGAGAAATGTTGAGTAAGAATTTGCTGCGGTTGAGGTCAAAGAGGTTTTTTGCCTGCTTTATCCTCCAGGATTTTGATGGCTTCCTCTTATGTTTAGATCTTTCATCCATTTTTAGTTTATATTTGTGTATGATGCAAGAGAGTGGGGTCTACTAGGAAGACAGCCTTATAGGTGTTTGAATGCAAATTGGGGGAGATGAAAATGGGCTGGCACATGGAGGCACGGAGGGGAAGGATCCCCTCCTGCAGACAGACAAAGGGAAGAGAAAGAGCGGGTGGAGAAATGTAGGACTGTATCTGGACAAGAGAAAAACCTCCGCCCAGGTTTTAGAGGGATCCTATCCTATCCTCCATGCCAAAAGACTAAATAAGTTCCCTCTGGATTAGGCGGTACTCCCAGGGGCCCAGTCATCATCAGGAGAAACCGATCCCCTTCTCTGAAGTGCCAAGCTTGTGAGATTATTTTGGGCAGCATCATAAATGCACATGGAGTGAGAGCTTGGAATGCGGCTGGGCTTGGGGCATAGGAGATGGCCCAGCTAGGCTGCACATACAGCTCAGTGAGAACAGATGCAAAGGAGTTATTTGGACACCTGTTTTGAGGAGCAGGTATGGGGGGGTGCCATTTTTATCCCCATAACCACCAACGTGGGGCCTCAGGGATCCGCCCGAGGGACACACAGTGGAGGCGGGACCCACCTATACCAAACCACCACATCTGCTCTGGGAAGCTGCTGGGAGCTTGTAGATGCTGCAGAAACAGCCCCCTCCCCCAGGGCTAGTGCTGCTGCATTACCGTGATTAACTCTAGATCAATTCTTGCTTTTCAGATATATACTCCCTTATATCATTCTTATTTCTCCCCTCCTCTGGGCTACTTATTCTGGTTATAGGTTTGCATAAACAGACATATTTAATACATTCTCCTGACGCATGTTCTACACCTCCTTCTTTACCTTCCTTTTTCTCTCTTTCTGGAATAATCAGACTATATTGGTTCTCTGAGTAACAGTATCTTTGTTTTTTTCTCTTTGACTCCTGCCCTATTCTCTTTTTTTCCTCTGGATTAAGTCTTTTAGTCTCTCTGCCTGGTCAATGTTCATTTTCTCTTTCTCCCGACCCCTGTCATTTCTCTCTTTGTATATGCTCTTCCATCAGCACTGCCTCTACCCTGATCTTTATTTGTACCTTGGATTTCTGGTTTTATGCTTTTAGACTGTCTTTGTTTTTTGGGTTTATTATTATTATTTTTTGTTGGTTTGCTTGTTTGTTTGATTTGTTTGTGCATTTGCTTGTTTTTGTTCCCTGTTTGTCTGTTTTCCTTTCCAGGGCTATCACAAAGAACAAACCAAAGCACACATGGTGGAGAGTCCAAAACATCACTATGAGTAGGGAAACAAAATAACCAAAATCACAGCAAAAGAGACCAAGAGACACCCTTCAAAAACCACTTCCTGAACTGCCAGGCCTTGGACAGTGTATGAGCCTCTTTTAATATAACGGTACTCGCAGGTGCAGAGCTCATAACAAGCATTTAAAACGTACAAGATCTATAGTCTCTTGATTTGATCATTTTAGCCACCCTGACTGGTGTGACATGGTATCTCAGTGTGGTTTTGATTTGTATTTCCCTGATGCTGAGTGATGTTGAGCATCATTTCATGTGCCTGTAGGTCATCTGGATGTCCTCTTTGGAGAAGTGTCTGTTCATGTTTTCTGCCCATTTCTTCACTGGATTATTTGTTTTTTGGGTGTGGAGTTTGGTGAGTTACATGTAGATTTTGGACACTAGCCCTTTATCTGATATGTCATTTGAAACTATCTTTTCCCATTCTGTTGGTTGCCTATTAGTTTTCCTGATTGTTTCCTTTTCAGTGCAGAAGCTTTTTATCTTGATGAGATCGCAAGAGTTCAGTTTTGCTTTCATTTTCCTTGCCATTGTGGATGTGTCGAGTAGGAAATTGCTGCACTTGAGGTCAAGGAAGTTGTTTCCTACTTTCTCCTTGAGGGTTTTGATGGTTTCCTGTCTTACATTCAGGTCCCTCAGCCATTTTGAGTTTATTTTTTTGTATGGTGTAAGAAAGTGGTCTAGTTTCATTCTTCTGCATGTTGCTGTCCAGTTCTCCCAGCACCACCTGCTAAAGAGGCAGTCTTTTTTCCATCAGATACTCTTTCCTGCTTTGTCAAAACTTAATTGGCCGTACATTTGTGGGCCGGTCCTGGGTTCTCTATTCTATTCCATTGGTCTATGTGTCTGTTTTTGTGGCAATACCATACTTTCTTGATGATGACTGCTTTGTAGTAGAGATGAAAGTCTGGAGTTGTGATGCCTCCTGCTTTGGTTTTCTTCTTCAATATTACTTTGGCTATTTGGGGTCTTTTGTGATTCCATACGAATTTGAGGAGAGCTTGTTCTAGTTTTGAGAAGAACGCTGGTGCAATATTGATGGGGATTCCATTGAATATGTAGATTGCTTTGGGTATAGATGCTGACGAGGGTGTGGGGAGACAGATACTCTCCTACACTGTTGGTGGGAATGTAAACTGGTGCAGTCACTCTGGAAAACAGTGTGGAGGTTCCTCAAAAACTATCAGTAGAACTCCTCTATGACCCAGCAATAGCATGGCTAGGGATTTACCCAAGGGATACAGAAGAGCTGATGCATAGGAGCACATGTACCCCAATGTTCATAGCAGCACTGTCAACAATAGCCAAATCATGGAAGGAGCTTAAATGTTCATTATCTGATGAATGGATCAAGAAGATGTGGTATTATATATATACAATGGAGTACTACATGGCAATGAGAAAGAATGAAATCTGGCCATTTGTAGCAAAGTGGATGGACCACGAGGGTGTCATGCTAAGCGAAATAAGTCAGGCAGAGAAGGACAGATACCATATGTTTGCACTCATAGGTCTAACCAGACAACAGGAGAAACATAATGGAGGACCATGGGGAGGGGAAGAGGGAAAAGAGTTGGAGAGAGAGAGGGACACAAAACTTGAGAGACTATTGAATACTAAAAATGAACTGAGGGTTGAAGGGGAAGGGGTAGGGGGAAAAGATGTGGTGGTGATGGAGGAGGGCACTTGTGGGCAAGAGCACTGGGTGTTATATGGAAACCAATTTGACAATTTATAAAAAAAATAAAAAATAAATTAAAAAATAAACATTTTAACACATAAAATTAAAAAAATAAAAATAAAACTTACAAGAGATGGAAAGCTAGCCAAAATGAGGAAACGGAACAACTCTCCTCTAAAGAAATTCCCGGAGGAAGTCACAGCTAAAGAATTGGTCAAAAGAGATATAAGCAACATAAATGAACAATAATTTAGAACAGTACTCAAAAAATTCATCCTTGGGTTTCAAAAAGGCATAGAAGATAACAGAGATGATATGGCTGCAAAGGTCATGGATCTTAAAAATATTTACGATGAATTAAATAATGCTATAAATGAGGTGTAAAATTAAATGGAGGTGACTACTGTGCGGATTGAAGGGGCAGAGAGGAGAATAGGTGAATTAGAAGATAAAATTATAGAAAAAAAGGAAGCCAAGAAAAAGAGAGCTAAATGGATATAGGAGCATGAAAGGAGAATTCGGGAACTAAGTGATGAAAGCAAATGGAAAGATATCCGTATCATAGGAATTCTAGAAGAAGAAGAAAGAGAGAAAGGGACTGAAGGAGTACTTGAACAAATTATAGCTGAGAACTACCCACCTGGGGAAGTAAACAGACATTGAAATCCAAGAGGCACAGAGAACTCTCCTCAGATGTAACTTGAATCAATCTTGTGCTAAACAAATCATAGTGAAACAGGAAAAATCTAAGTATAAAGAAATAATTCTGAAAGCAGCTAGGGATAAAAGGTTGTTAACATACAAGGGTACACACATAAGGTAGTAGCAGACTTATCTACTGAGACTTGGCAGGCCAGAAAGGAATAGCAGGAAATCTTCAATGTGATGAACAGGAAAAATATGCAGCCAAGAATCCTTTATCCAGCAAGCGTGTCATTCAGAATAAAAGGAGAGATAAAGGTTTACCCAAACAAACAAAAACTGAAGGAATTCATCACCACTATGTCAGCCCTACAAGAAATCCTAAGGGGGACTCTATAAGCAAAATGTTGCAAATAACACAAGGTACCAGAGACACCACTACAAACATGAATCCTCAGAGAACACAATGACTCTGAACCCATATTTTTCAATAATAACACTGAATGTAAATGGAATAAATGCCCCAATCAAAAGACAGGGTATCAGACTGGATAAAAAAAAATCCATCTGTTTTCTGTCTACAAGAGACTCATTTTAGATCAGAAGACACCTTCAGATTGAAAGTGAGGGGATGGAGAAATATCTATCATGATACTGGAAGTCAAAAGAAAGCTGGAGTAGCCATACTAATATCGGATAAACTGGACTTTAAAGTAAAGGCAGTAACAAGAGAATGAAGAAGGGCATTATACAATAATTATATGGTCTCTCCATCAGGAAGAGCTAACAATTATAAATATCTATACAACGAATTTGGGAGGACCCAAATACATAAAATGATTAATCACAAACAGAAGCAATCTTATTGATAAGAATGTGCTAATAGCAGGGGACTTTAATACTCCACTTACAGCAATAGATAGATCAGCTATACAGAAAATCACTAAAGAAACAATGGACCTGAAAGACACATTGGACCAGATGGACTTGACAGATATATTGAGAACTGTACATCCCTAAGCTATGGAATTCACTTTCTTCTCGAGTGCACATGGTACATTATCTCAGATAGATCACATACTAGGTCAAAAAGAAGCCTTCAATTAATATAAAACATTGAGATCATACCATGCACACTTTGAGATCACAATGCTATGAAACCACAGGAAAAAGTCTGGAAAACCTCCAAAAACATGGAGGTTAAAGAAAACCCTACAACAGAACTAATGGGCCAACCAGGCTATTAGAGAAGAAATTAAAAAATATATGGAAACAAATAAAAATGAAAATAAAACAATCAAAACCCCTTGGGATGCAGCAAAGGCAGTCCTAACAGGAAAATACATTGCACTCCAGGCCTATTTCAAGAAACTAGAAAAAGTGCAATTACAAAATCTAACAGCCCATCTAAAGGAACTAGAAACAGAGTAGCAAAAGCACCCCAAACCCAGCAGAAGAAGATAAATAATAAATATCAGGGCAGAAATAAATAATATAGAATCCCCAAACACAGTTGAATAGATCAATGAAACCAAGGATTGGTTTTTTGAAATACTAACAAAAATTGATAAACCTCTAGCCAGGCTTCTCAAAAAGAAAAGAGAGATCACCCAAATAGACCAAATCACGAATGAAAATGGATCTATTACAACCAATCCCTAGAAATACAAGCAATTATCAGGGAACAATATAAAAAATAATGTGCCAACAAACTGGACAACCTAGAAGAAATGGACAAATTTCTAAACACACACACTACCAAAACTCAAAATGGAAAAGAACCAAAATCTGAACAGACCCATAACTAGTGAAAAAATTGAATCAGTTATCAAAAATCTCCCAACAAATAAGAGCCCTTGGCCAGATGGCTTCCCTAGGAATTCTACTAGACATTTAATCAGAGTTAATACTCATTATTTTCAAGCTGTTGCAAAAAAACAGAAATGGAAAGAAAACTTCCAGACTCATTCTAAGAAGCCAGAATCACTTTGATCCCCAAGCCAGACAGAGACCTAGGAAAAAAAAATGAGAACTATAGGCCAATATCCCTGATGAATAAGGACATTCAAATCCTCAACAAGATACTTGCAAATCAAATTCAACAGCATATAAAAAGAATTATCCACCATGATAAAGTGGGGTTCATTCCTGGATTACAGAGCTGGTTCAATATCCAAAATCAATCAATGTGATACATTAACAAAAGAAAAGAAAATAACCATATGATCCTGTCAATAGATGCATACAAAGAATTTGACAAAATACAGCATCCTTTCTTAATAGAAACCTTTGAGAAAGTTGGATGGAAGGAACTTAATTAAACACCATAAAAGCCATTTAGGAGAAGCCCGCAGCTAATATAATCCTAAATGGGGAGAAACAGAGAGCTTCCCCACTGAGATCAGGAACACGACAGGGGTGTCCACTCTAACCACTGTTGTTTCACATAGTGCTGGAAATTCTAGCATCAGCAATCAGACAACAAAAGGAAGTAAAAGGCATCAGAGTTGGCAAAGATGAAGTAAAACTTGACTTTTCGCAGGTGACATGATATTCTCCATGGAAAACCTTACAGACTCCTCCAAAAGCCTGCAAGAACTTATCCATAAATTCAGCAAAGTCACAGGGTACAAAATCAACATACCAAAATCAGTAGCATTTTCATAAACCAATAATGAAGCAACAGAAACAGAAATCAAGAATCTAATCCCATTCACAATTGCACCAAGAACCATAAAATACCAGGAATAAAACTAATCAAATAGGTAAAATTCTGTATGCTGAAAACTATAGAAAGCTTATGAAAGAAATTGAAGAAGACACAAAGAAACAGAAAAACATCCATACTCATGGATAGGAAGAATAAATATTGCTAAAATGTCTTTGTTACCCAAAGCAATCTACAAATTCAATGCAATCCCAATCAAAATTGCACCAGCATTATTCTCAAAGCTAGAACAAACTATCATAAAATTTTAATGGAACAAAAAAAAAAAAAAACCCAAATAGCCAAAGGAATATTGAAGAAGAAAACCAAAATGGAAGGCATCACAATCCCAGACTTTAGCCTCTACTACAAAGCTATAATCATCAAAACAGTATGGTATTGGCACAAAAACAGACACGTAGATCAATGGAATAGAAGAGAGAACTCAGAACTGGGCCCACAAATGTATGGCCAATTAAGTTTTGACAAAGCAGGAAAAAGTATCCAATGGTAAAATGATAGCCTCTTTAACAGATGGTGCTTGGACAACAGGACAGCAATATGCAGAAGAATGAAACTAGACCACTTTCTTACACCACACACAAAAATAAACTCAAAATGGATCAAGGACCTGAATGTGAGATAAGAAATTATCAAAACTCTAGAAGAGAAAGCAGGAAACAAACTCCTTGACCTTAGCCGCAGCATTTTCTTACTTGACACATCTCCAAAGGCCAGGAAATTAAGAGCAAAAAGTGAACTATTGGGACCTCATCAAGATAAAACGTTTCTGCATGCAAACAATCAACAAAACTAATAGGCAACTGATGGAATGGGAAAAGATAGCTGCGAATGACATATCAGATAAAGGGCTAGTATCCAAAATCTACAAGGAACTCACTAAACTCCACACAAAAAACCCAAAATGAAACAAAACAAAAACCCAAAACCAAATAATCTAGTGAAAAAATGGGCAGAAGACATGAACAGCCACTTCTCCAAAGAGGACATTCAGATGGCCAGCAGACATGAAACAATGCTCAGCTTCACTCATCATTAGGGAAATACAAATCAAAACCACACTATACTACCTCACACCTGCCAGAGTGGCTAAAATGAACAAATCAGGAGACTATAGATGCTGGCGACAGACACCCTCTTACACTTTTGGTGGGACTGCAAACTGGTGCAGCCCCTCTGGAAAACAGTGTGTAGGTTCCTCAAAAAATTAACAATAGAACTCCCCTATGACCCAGCAATAGCACCACTAGGAATATACTCAAGGATACTGGAGAGCTAATGTATTGAGGCACACATACTCCATTGGTCATAGCAGCACTTTCAACAATAGCCAAATCATGGAAAGGACCTAAATGTCCATCAACTGACGAATGGATCAAGAAGATGTGTTGTTGCGACTGTATGGCTCAGTCAGTTAAGAGTCTGACTTCAGCCCAGGTCATGATCTCATGGTTCGTGAGTTCAAGCACCACATCAGGCTCTGTGCTGACAGCTAGCTCAGAGCCTGGATCCTGTCTTTGGATTTTGTAAATCCCTCTCTCTCTGACCCTGCCCTGCTCACTCACACAGTCTCTCCCTGTCTCTCAAAAATAAACAAAAATCATTTTAATGAAAAAGATGCGGTTTATCTATACAATGGAATACTATATGGCAATGAGAAAGAATGAAATCTGGCCATTTGTAGCAACATAAATGGACCTCGAGGGTGTCATGCTGAGTGAAATAAGCCAGGCAGAGAAAGATAGATACCATGTGTTTTCACTCATATGTGGAAGATGAGAAACTTAACAGAGGACCATAGGGGAGCGGAAGGGGCAAAATAGTTAAAGAGAGGGAGGGAGGCAAAACATAAGAGACTCTTATATACTGAGAGCAAACTGAGGGTTGAAGGGGGGTGGGGGAGAGGAGAAAATGGGTGATGGGTATGGAGGAGGGCACTTGTTGGGAAGAGCACTGGATATTATATGGAAACCAACTTGACAATAAACTATAAAAATTATTAAAAAATCATGAATCACGAGCAAATGGTATTTATTCCTGGGTTGCAAGGGTTTTTCAGTGCTCACAAATTAATCAACATGACACGGCACATCAAGAAAAGATAAAACCCATATGATAATTTCAATAGACACAGTAAAAGCATTTGACAAAGCACATCATTCATAATAAAAACCTTCAACAATGTAGGTTAAAGGGAATACACCTCAATATATTAAATGCCATATATGAAAAACACACAGCTAACATCATCTTCAGTGGAGAAAAACTGAGAGATTTTCCCCTAACTTCAGAAAAGAGACAGGGATATCCACTCTCACCACCTTTAGTGAACAATGTACTGGCAGTCCTAGCCACAGAAGTCAGACAAAAAAAGAAATAAAAAGCATCCTGTCAAAATTACAGATATGATACTCTTTATAGAAAACCCAAAAGACTTGACGAAAACACTACTAGTACTGATAAGCAAATTCAGTATATTTCAGGATACAAAATCAATGCACAGTAATCTGTTGCATTTCTGTTCACAAACAGTGAGTCATAGGAAGAGAAATTAGAGAATCAATCACATTTAAAATTGCACCAAAAATGAGAAAATACCTAGGAATAAACCTAATCGAATAAGTGGAAGACATGTATTATGAAAAGTATAATATACTGATGAAAGCTACTGAAAATGAAATAAGAATTGGCAGGATATTTCATGCTCATGTATTGGAAGAACAAATATTGTTAAAATGTCTATACTATCCAAAACAATATGCATATTTAATGCAATCTTTATCAAAATACTAACCGTATTTTTCACAGAATGAGAATATCCTAAAATTTGTAAGGAACCACAAAAGACCCTGAATAGACTAAGCAATCTTTAAAAAGAAATGATGGATATAATCAATTCCAACTTCAAGTCATAATGCAAAGCTGTAGTGATCAAAACACTTTGATACTGGCACCAAAATAGGCACATAGATCAACGGAACAGAGTAGGAAACCCAGAAATAAACCAACAAATATATGGTCAATTAATCTTCAACAAAGCAGGAAAAATATCCACTAGGAAAAAAACATCTTTTCAGTAAACAGGGTAGGGAAAACTGGACACCAACATCCAAAGGAATAAAGTGAACTTACACCATACACAAAAATAAATTCAAAGTGGATTCAAGACTTAAATTAAGACATAAAACCATAAATATCTTAAAAAAGAACAAAGGCAATAACTTCTTTGACATTGGCTGGAGCAACTTTATTTCTAGATTTGTCTCCTAAGGCAAGGAAAACAAAAGCAAAAATAAACTATTGATACTACATCAAAATAAAAAACTTCTACACAGCAAAGGAAACAATCAACAAGTTAAAAGTCAACCTTCAGAATATGAGAAAATATTTGCAAATGACATATCTGATACAGGTTACTACCCAAAATTTTAAAGAACTTATACAGGTCAACACCCAAAAGACAAACAGTCCAATTAAAAAATAGACAAAGGCATGAATAGACATCTCTCCAAAGACACCTAGATGTCTCACAGACACATGAAATGATGATCATCATATCTTATGATCAAAACTACAATGACATATCACCTCACACCTGTCAGAATGACTAAAATCAAAAATACAAGAAGCAGTGGATGTTGGCAAGGAGGTAAAGAAAAAGAAACATTCGTGCGCAGTTGATGGCCATATAAACTGGTACAGTCATTGTGGAAGCCAATATGGAAGTTCCTCAAAAAATTCAAAATAGATCTACCCTGTGATCCAGTAGTTCACTATTAGGTATATACCCAACAAATTCAAAAACACTAATTCAAAAGGATACAGACACTTCTATGCTTATAGCAGCATTAACTACAATAGCCAAACTATGGAAGCAGTCAAAGTGTCCATCAAGAATTAGATGAATAGAGGGAGGAGGAGTCAAGATGGCAGAGAGGAAAGGAGTGCTGTAAACTTCATCTGCCCCATCTATCGAACTGAGAAGGACATTACTCTCATCTGCAAGAGTGGAAGGAGAAAATACAGACCCCAGAAAGAAGACAACCTCAAAGATGCCTGAGTGAGTGAGTGAGAACTGGGGAGATTGGAAAACGGGCCAGCCTGAGACAGGCAGGGAAGTTGGGAGCCTCAGCCCAATGCAGGGCAAGTGCACAGAGCCCCTGAGAGACAAAGGGAAGAGAAAGAGAAACTGAACACGCACATAGTACTGTCTCTAGAGAAGAGATAAAGAACGTTTACCCCGCTCAGAGAGAGAAACTCTCACTCCATATATAACTGCTGGGTAGCGCAAATCCCAAACCTGGGTGGCACAAGGGAAAAAACAGCCTCCACCCCTGCGCCATCCTGGCAGGGAGTCAGCTGCTGCCCCAGGTGTGTTGGGGGGGGCGCACTTTGGACTAGGCTGTGGGAGCAGGAGCACACAATTCATTTCCACAGCACATCTTGCCTCCAGCATTGGCCGCGTGAATCCCTAATCCAGGTTGCCAACGGGGAAAAAATAGCCCCTACCCCTACACAATCCCAGCAGGGAGTTGGCGGCAGTGAAGGTGGGGGCGGGCGCTTCGGCTGCAGGAGTGTGCAGCTCATTTCCGGCATTACCTGGTGTCTCCAGCAGCAGCAGCGCGAATCCCGGCCTCGGCTAAGAGAAACTGATCCCTCCCTCTGCACTATCACGATCCTGGCTGGGGGCTGGGAGTTGGCGGAGGCGTCTGGGAGGGCATGCACTTTGCCTCCTGCTGTGCACCTCGCCTCAGGCAGCACACCTCGCCTCCAGCAGTAGCAGCACAAATCTCTGCCAGCACCTAGAGAAACTGCTTCCTCTCCCTACGAGATCCTGGCTAAGAAGCAAGCCACTAAAGCAAGTGCATCTCAATGTGGTAGCATAAAAGTGCATGGACTAGGATTTTGAAAGGAGGCGAGCCTGGAAAATACAACTTGACGCAGCTGCGGCACAAGGAGATTGGACTCATTAGAGTGGCCTAAGGTGCTTAGATCCAGCGGAGCTTGGGGCACCACCATTCTACTCTCTGCAACCACTAAGGTGGGGCTTCTGAGAGCCGCCCCTGAGACATACTACACCAAACCACGCCTACCCGTGAGGGGGAGCTGCCGCTTTTTTTGTTTTTGTTTTTTATTTATTTCTTTTTGTTATTTTTTGTACTTATTTTTATTATTATTACCTTTTTTAGTTAAAATTTATTATTGTAATTTTTACTCCTTATTTTCCTTTTTCCGTTATCCCTCTTTTTTTATCTTTCTTGTAATCCAGATATATTCTCCCATATCTCATCCTAATCTCTCCCCTCAACTGGTCATACACTTTTAGACCGTCCATTGTCCTTTGTTATCTGTGACCTCCTTTATTTTTTTCTTCTCTTCTTTCCTATCCTCTGCATTTTATTTCCTTCCTTTCCCCCTTTTAATATGTTTATTTGTTTGATTTGTCTGTGCGTTTGTGTGCTCTGTGTTTGTCTCTTTTCCTTCTTAGAGCTACCCCAAGAAACAAGCCAAAGTGCGCATGACGGTGAGTCCCAAATATCGCTGAGTAGGGAAATAAAATATTCAAAGACATAACAAGAGAAACTGAGAGACACCATTAAAAGAATATTTCCTGAAGCAACAGGCCCTGGACAGCCAATAAGCCTCCTTTAACAGAGCAATATTAACAGGTACACAGAGCAAAACAAGATTTTAAAACTGACAAGGGACAGCAAACCAGCCAAAATGACAAAACGAAGGAACCTGAAGAACCTCCAGGAAAAAGTCACAGCCACAGAACTGCTCAACACAGGCCTAAACAACATCACTGAACAAGAATTTAAAAAACTTGTCATAAAATTAATCACTGGGGTTTGAAAAAGGCATCAAAGAAACAACTTAGACAATGACTAGGAACTTTGAAAATAGGTGTGATGAGTTAAAAAGAAAGGCCACAAATGTGGTGAATAATAAAATGGAGACAGCCACCTCAAGGATTGAAGGGCAGAGATAAGAATAGGTGAATTAGAAGATATAGTTATAACAAAAGAGGAAGCTGAAAAACAGAGACAGAAATTGACCCAGGAGCAGGAAAGGAGAATTGGAGACCTGAGTGATACAATCAAATGAAACTACATCCGTATTATAGAAATTCCGGAAGAGGAAGGAAGAGAGAAAGGTCCTGAAGGAATACTAGACCAAATTATAACTGAGAATTTCCCAGATTTGGGGAAAGAAATAGACATTCATATTCAAGAGGCACAAAGAACTCCCTTAAAATGTAATATGAACTGTCCTTCAGCATGACATATCATAGTGAAACTGGCAAAATATAAAGATAAAGAGAGAATTCTGAAAGCAGCTAGGGAGAAAAGGGCCCTCACATACAAAGGGAAACCTATCAGAGTGGTTACACACCTATCTATCTAATGAAACTTGGCAGTCCAGGAAGGAATGGCTGGAAATCTTCAGTGTGATGAACAGAAAAAACATGCAGCCAAGAATCCTTTATCCAGCAAGCCTGATATTCAAAATAGAAAGAGAGGTAAAGGTGTTCCCAAGTAAACAAAAATTGAGAGAATTCATGACCACCAAACCAGCCCTAAAAGAAATCATAAGAGGGACAAAGAATACAAGGTGCCAGAGACACCACTATAAACATGAATTCTAGGGAGAACACAATGACTCTAAACCCACATTTTTCAATAATAACATTGAATGTAAATGGACTGAATGCTCCAACCAAATGACACAAGGTAGCAGAATGGATAAAAAAAAAATCCATCTATTTGCCGTCTACAAGAGACTCATTTTAGACCTGAAGATACCTTCAGGTTGAAAGTAAAGGGATGGAGAAATATCTATCATATGACTGGAAGCCAAAGAAAGGTGGAGTAGCCATACTTATACTGGACAAACTGTCTTAAAAGTAAAGGCAGTAACAAGAGATGAAGAAGGACATTATATAATAATTACAGGATCTCTCCATCAGGAAGAGCTAACAATTATAAATATCTGTGTGACAATTCGGGTGCGCTCAAATACATAAAACAATTAATCACAAACAGAAAGAGTCTTATTGATAAGCATGTGCTAATTGCAGGGGACTTTAATACTCCACTGACAGTAATGGATAGATCAACCAGGCAGAAAATCACTAAAAAAAACAATGAACTTGAACGACACATTGGAACAGATGGAATTGATAGATATATTTAGAACTCTGCACCATGAAGTTAGGAAATTCACCTTCTTGTCGAGTGCATATGGCACATTCTCCAAGATAGATCACATACTGGGGCATAAAGCAGCCCTCCATAGGTATAAATGAATAAAGATCATACCATGCACACTTTCAGATCACAGTGCTATGAAATTTGAAATAAACCACAAGAAAAAGGCTGGAAAACATCCAAAAATGTGGAGGTTAAAAACCACCCTACTAAAGAATGATTGGGCTAATCAGGCAATTAGAGAAGAAATTAAAAAATATATGGAAAAAATGAAAATGAAAATACAACAATCCAAAATCTCTGGGATGCAGCAAAGGCAGTCCTAAGAGGAAATTATATTGCAATCCAGACCTATTTCAACAAACAAGAAAAGTGCAAATTCAAAGTCTAATGGAGCACATACTGGGACAAGAAGGGGAACATCAAGAGCACCCCAAACCCAGCAGAAGAAAAGAAATAATAAAGATCAGGACAGAAATAAACAATAAAGAATCCAAGAAAACAATTGAGCAGATCAATGAAACCAAGAGTTGATTCTTTGAAAAATAAAAACCAAAATTGATAAACCTCTACCCAGGCTCCTCAGAAAGAAAAGAGAGCACCCAGATAAACAAAACCATAAATTAAAAAGGATCTATTACAACAAATCCCTTAGAAATTCAAGCAATCATCAAAGATTACTATGAAAAAATATATGCCAACAATCTGGACAACCTAGAAGAAATGGACAAATTCCTAAATGCACATTCACTGCCAAAATTCAAACGGGAAGAGATAGAAAGCATGAATAGACCAATAACCACTGAAGAAATCGAATCTGTTATCAAAAACCTCCCAACGAATAAGAGCCCAGGGCCAGATGGCTTCCCAGGGGAATTCTACCAGACATTTAAAGCAGAGCTCATACCCATTCATCTCAAACTATTTTAAAAAATAGAAATAGAAGGAAAACTTCCAAACACATTCTACGAAGCCATCATCACCTTGATACCCAAACCAGACAGAGACTCAGCAAAAGAAAAAAGACCTACAGACCAATATCCTTAATGAATACAGATGCAAAAATACTCAACAAGATGCTGCAGATTATAAAAAAAAAATTATCCATCATGATCAAGTGGGATTCATTCCTGGGTTACAGGGCTGGTTCAATATTCACAAATCCATCAATGTGATCTATCACATTAACAAAAGAAAGGATAAAAACCATATGATCCTGTCGATAGATGCAGAAAAACACATTTCACAAAATAGAGCACGCTTTCTTAATAAAAACCCTTGAGAAAGTCAGAATAGAAGGAATTTACCTAAACATTATATAAGCAGTTTATGAAAAGCCCACAGCTAATATCATCCTCAATGGGAAAAAATGAGAGCTTTCCCCCTGAGATCAGGAACGCGACAGGGGTATCTACTCTCACCACTGTTGTTTAACATAGTGCTGGAAGTCCTAGCATCAGCAATCAGACAACAAAAGGAAATAAAAGGCATCAGAATTGGCAAAGAATAAGTCAAACTTTCACTTTTTGCAGATAACATGATACTCTACATCAAAAACCCAGCAGACTCCACCAAAGCCTTATTGAACTGATCCATGAATTCAGTAAAGTTTCAGGGTACAAAATCAATGTACAGAAATCAGTTGCATTCCTATACACCAATAACGAAGCAGCAGAAAGAGAAATCAAGAAACTGATCCCATTCACATTTGCAGGAAAAACCATAAAATACCTAGGAGTAAACCTAACCAAGGATGTAAAAGAACTATATGACAAAAACTATATAAAACGTATGAAAAAGATTGAAGAAGACACCAAGAAATGGAAAAACATTCCCTGCTCATGGATCGGAAGAATAAATGTGAAAATGTCATTATTACTTAAGGCAATCTACACATTCAATGCAATCCCCATCAAAGTTGTACCAACATTCTTCTCAAAACTAGAACAAACTATCCTCAAATTGGTATGGAACCTCAAAAAACTCTGAAGAGCCAATGTAATATTGAAGAAGAAATCCAAAACGGGGGGCATCACAATCCCAGACTTTAGCCTCTACTACAAAGCTGTCATCATCAAGACAGTATGGTATTGGCACAAACACAGACATATAGACCAATGGAATAGAATAGAGAACCCAGACCTGGGCCCACAAATGTATGGTCGATTAATTTTTGACAAAGCAGGGAAGAGTATCCAATGGAAAAAAGACTGCCTTTTTAGCAGGTGGTGCTGGGAAAACTGGACAGCAACATGCAGAAGAATGAAACTAGACCACTTTCTTACACCATACACAAAAATAAACTCAAAATGGATGAAGGACCTGAATATGAGACAGGAAACCATCAAAACCCTCGAGGAGAAAGTAGGAAACAACCTCCTTGACCTCAACTGCAGCAATTTCCTACTCAACACATCCCCAAAGGCAAGGGAAATGAAAGCAAAATTGAACTATTGAGACCTCATCAAGATACGAAGCTTCTGCACTGCAAAGGAAACAATCAAGAAAACTAATAGGCAACAAACAGAATGGGAAAAGATAGTTGCAAATGACATATCAGATAAAGGGCTAGTATCAAAAATCTACAAGGAACTCATCAAAATCCACACCCACAAATCTAATAACCCAGCGAAGAAATGGACAGAAAACGTTGAACAGACACTTCTCCCAAGAGGACATCCAGATGGCCTACAGGCACATGAAATGATACTCAACATCACTTATCATCAGGGAAACACAACTCAAAACTACACTGAGATACCAACTCATGCAAGTCAGAGTGGGTAAAATGTACAAATCAAGAGACTATAGATGCTGGGGAGGGTGTGGAGAGACAGGCAACCTCCTACACTGTTGGCGGCAATGTAAACTGGTGCAGCCGCTCTGGAAAACAGTGTGGAGGTTCCTCAAAAAACTATCAATAGAACTCCCTTATGACCCAGCAATAGCACTGCTAGGGATTTACCCTAGGGATACAGAAGTGCTGATGCATAGGAGCACATGTACCCCAATGTTCATAGCAGCACTGTCAACAATAGCCAAAACATGGAAAGAGCCTAAATGTCCATCACCTGATGAATGGATGAAGAAGATGTGGTATATACAGATATACATATACAGACACACAATGGAGTATTACATGACAATGAGAAAGAATGAAACATGGCCATTTGTAGGAAAGTGGATGGACGTCGAGGGTGTCATGCTAAGCGAAATAAGTCAGGCAGAGAAGGACAGATACCATATGTTTTCACTCATAGGTCTAACAGGAGAACAGGAGAAACCTAATGGATGACCAGGGTGAAAGGAAGAGGGAAAGAGAGTTGGGGAGAGAGGGACACAAAACTTGAGAGACTATTGAATACTGAAAACGAACTGAGGGTTGAAGGAGAAGGGGGAGGGGGGAAAAGAGGTGGTGGTGAAGGAGGAGGGCACTTGTGGGGAAGAACGCTGAGTGCTGTATGGAAACCAATTTGACAATAAACTATTTAATAAAAAGAATTAGATGAATAGATAAAGAACTGATACACACACAGTGACAAACACACACACAGAGGATTATTATTCAGCCATAGAAACAATGAAACATTACCATTTGCAGTGACATAAATGGAGATAGATAGTATAATGCTAAAAGAAATAAGCTACAGGAAAAATACCATATGATTTCACTAATTTTGGAATTTAAGAAACAAATGGAAAAAAGAGAGTCAAAGTAAGAAACAAATTCTTAACTTTAGAGAATAAACTGAGTTTTTACCATGCGGGAGGTGGGGCGGTGGAAATGGTTTAAATAGGTGATGGGATTAAGGAGGGCACTTGCCATGTCTAGCACTGGATGATGTATGGAATTGTTGAATCAGTATATTGTACATCTGACATGAAAGTAACATTATTTGTTAACTAACTGGAAATAAAATAAACACTTAAAAAAACAAAAGCCAGAAAGCAATTAACAAAATGACAATAAGTGCATGTCTATCAATAATAACTTTAAATTTAAATAAACTAAATGCTCCAAAAAAGAAAAGAGAATAATGAAATGGAAAAATGCCACCACCAACAGCAAAAACAAAATGAGATCCATCCATATGTTGCCTACAAGGGTCCCACCTCAGAATTAAAGACACATTCACACTGAAAAGGAAGGGACAGAAAATGATATACCATGAAAATAAAAGTGAAAAAAACCCACCCAACATAGCAATATTAATACTAGACAAAATAGACTTTTAAAAAATTATTATTTTTAGAATACTGTCAAGTTGGTTACCATATAACACCCATAGCTCTTCCACACAAGTGCCCTCCTCCATGACCATCACCCTCCTGCCTGTTTCCCCCTCCTCCTTCAGCCCTCAGTTTGTTATCAGTAATCAAGATTCTCTCATGATTTGCTTCCCTCCCTTTCCCTAACTCTTCCCCCACTTCCCCTTCCCATGGTCCTCTGTTAGATTTCTCCTGTTAGACTTATGTGTGAAAATATATGGTATCTGTCCTTTTCCGTCTGACTTTTTCGCTTAGCATGATACCCTAGAGGTCCATCCACTTTGCTACAAATGGCCAGATTTCCATTCTTTCTCATTGACATGTAGTATTCCATTGTATATATAAACCACATCTTCTAGATCCATTCATTAGTTGATGGACATTTAGGCTCTTTCCATGATTTGGCTATTGTTGAAAGTGTCGCTATGAACACTGGGGTGCATGTTCTCCTATGTATCAGCATTTATGTATCCCTTGGGTAAATTCATCACAGTACTATAGCTGGGTCATACAGGAGTTCTATTGATCGTTTTTGAGGAACCTCCATACTGTTTTCCAGAGAGGCTGTACCAGTTTATATTCCACCAGCAGTGTAGGAGGGTGCCCATATCTCCATATTGTCACCAGCATCTATACTTTCTTGGTTTGTTCATTCTAGCCACTCTGACCGGTGTGAGGTGGCATCTCAGTGTAGTTTTGACTTGCATTGTCCTGATGATGAGTGACACTGAGCATCGTTTCATATGTCTGTTGGCCATCTGGATGTCCTCTTTGGAGAAGTGTCTGTTTATGTCTTCTGCCCATTTCCTCACTGGATTATTTGTTTTTTGGGTGTGGAGTTTGGTGAGCTCCTTGTAGATTTTGGATACTAGCCCTTTATCCGATATGTCATTTGAAACTATCTTTTCCCATTCCATGAGTTGCCTATTAGTTTAGTTGATTTTTTCCTTTGTAGTACAGAAGCTTTTTATCTTGATAAAGTCCCAATAGTTCATTTTTCCTCTTGATTCACTTGCCTTTGGTGATGTGTTGATTAGAAAATTGCTGCAGTTGAGGTCAAGCTGTTTTCTGCTTTCTCCTCTAGGGTTTTTAAGGTTTCCTGTCTCACATTCAGGTCCTTCATCCATTTTTTATTTTTGTGTATGGTGTATGAAAGTGGTCTAGTTTCATTCTTCTGCATGTTGCTGTCCAGTTCTCCCAGCACCACCTGTTAAAAAGGATGTCTTGATTCTATTGGATACTCTTTCTGGCTTTGACAAAGATTAATTGATCATACATTTGTGGGTCCAGTTCTGGGCTCTCTATTCTATTCCATTGGTCTAGGTGTCTGTTTTAGTGCTAATATCATACTGTCTTGATGATGACAGCTTTGTAGTAGAGGCCAATGTCTGTGATTGTGATGCCGCCAGTTTTGGTGTTCTGCTTCAGTATTACTTTGGCTACTCAGGGTTTTTTTGTGGTTCTATACAAACTTAGGATAGCTTGTTCCAGCTTTGTGAAGAATGCTGGTGCAATTGTGATTGGGATTGCATTGAATGTGTAGATTGCTTTGGGTAATAATGACATTCTCACAATGTTTATTCTTCCGATCCTTGAGCATGGAATGTTTTTCCATTTCTTTGTGTCTTCTTCAATTATTTCATAAGCTTTCTATAGTTTTCATTGTACAAGTCTTTTACATCTTTGATTAGGTTTATTCCTAGGTATTTTATGGTTTTTCCTGCGATTGTGAGCGGAATCAATTTCTTGATTTTTCTTTCTGTTGCTTCATTATTGGTGAATAAAAATACAACCGATTTCTGTACGTTGATGTACCCTGCGACTTTGCTGAATTCATGATCAGTTCTAGAAGGCTTCTGGTGGAGGCGATTGGGCTTTCCATGTAGAGTATCATGTCTTCTGGGAAGAGTGAAAGTTTCACTTCATCTTTGCCAATTCTGATGCCTTTTATTTCCTTTTGTTGTCTGATTGCTGATGCTAGGACTTCCAGCACTATGTTAAACAACAGTGGTAAGAGTGGACATCCTTGATCTCAGGGGAAAGCTTCCTGATCTCAGGGGAAAGCTCTCAGTTTTTCCCCATTGAGGATATTAGCTGTGAGCTTTTCAGTATTTGCTTTTATAATGTTTAAGTAAGTTCCTTCCATCCCAACTTTCTCGAGGGTTTTTATTAAAAAAGGATGATGTATTTTGTCAAATGCTTTTTCTGCATTATTGACAGGATTATATGATTTTTATGTTTTATTTTATAAACGTGATATATCATATTGTTCGATTTGTGAATATTGAACCAGCACTGTAACCCAGGATTGAATCCCAGTTGATCATGATGGATAATTTTTTTATATGCTGTTGAATTTGACTTGCTAGTATTTTGTTGAGTATTTTTGCATCTATATTCATTAAGGATATTGGCCTGTAGTCCTCTTTTTTTTGTTGGGTCTCTGTCTGGTTTGAGAACCAAAGTGATGCTGGCTTCGTAGAATGAGTTTGGAAGTTTTCCTTTTATTTCTATTTTTTGGAATAGCATGAGAAGAATGGTACTTACTCTGCTTTAAATATCTGGTAGAATTCCCCTGGGAAGCCATCTGGCTTTGGGCTCTTATTTGTAGAGAGATTTTTGATAACTGATTCGATTTCTTCACTGATTATAGGTCTGTTCAGATTTTCTATCTCTTTCCGTTTGAATTTTGCTAGTGCATGTGTGTTTAGGAATTTTTCAATTTCTTCTAGTTGTCCAGTTTTTGGCATATAATTTTTCATAGTAATCTCAGATAATTGCTTGTATTTCTATTTGGGTGTTCTCTCTTTTTTTCTGAGGAGCCTTGCTAGAGGTTTATAAATTTCATTTATTTTTTCAAAAATACAACTTTTGGTTTCATTGGTCTGTTCAATTGTTTTTTGAGAGATTTATATTGTTTATTTTTGCCCTGATCTTTATTATTTCTCTTCTTCTTCTTCTTAGTTTGGAGTGCTCTTGCTGCTCCCTTCCCAGTTTCCTTAGGTGCTCTGTTAGATTTTGAATTTTTGCTTTTTGTAGTTTGTTGAAATAGGCTTGTATATTTATATACTTTCCTCTTAGTACTGCCTTTGCTGCGTCCCAGAGGGTTTAGATTGCTGTATTTTCATTTTCATTTGTTTCCATATATGTTTTTAATTTCTTCTCTAATTGCCTGATTGGCCCAATCATTCTTTAGTAGGGTGGCTTTTAACCTCCACATTTTTTGAGGTTTTCAAGACTTTTTCCTATGATTCATTTTAAGTTTCATAGCATTATGATCTGAAAGTGTGCATGGTATGATCTCAATTATTTTATATTTATTAAGGTCTGCTTTTTGACCCAGTATGTTATCTGACTTGGAGAATGTACTGTGTGCACTGGAGAAGAAAGTGAATTATATACCTCAGGATGTAGAGTTTTAAATATATATGTCAGATCCATCTGGTCCAATGTGCTATTCAGGTCCATTGTTTCTCTAGTTATTTTCTGTTTAGTTGATCTATACATTTCTGTAGGTAGAGTATTATAGTCCCCTGAGATTAGCACATTTTTATCAATAAGATTGTTTCTGTTTGTGATTAATTGTTTTATTTTTTGGGTGCTCCCAAATTCTGCACATAGATGTTTATAATTGTTAGCTCTTCCTGATGGAGAGTCCCTGTAATTATTATATAATGTCTTTTTTTCATCTTTTGTTACTGCCTTTACTTTAAAATCAAGTTTGTCCAATGATAAGTATTGCTACTCCGGATTTCTTTTAAATTCCAATCGCATGATAGATATTTCTCCATCCCCTTACTTTAAATCTGAAGTTGTCTTCAGGTCTAAGATGCATCTCTTGTAGACAGCAAATAGATGGATTTTGGTTTTTTATCCATTCTGCTACCCTATGTCATTTGATTGGAGCATTCAGTCCATTCAGTGTTATTATTGAATACTGTGGGTTTGGATTCATTGTGTTCTCTGTCGAGTTCATGGTTGTAGTGGTGTCTCTGGTACCTTGTATTCCTTGCTACATTTCCCTCATAGAATCCCTCCTAGAATTTCTTATAGATCTGGTTTGGTGGTGATTAATTCTTTCAATGTTTGTTTTTTTGGAAAGCCTCTATTTCTCCTTCTACTTTGAATGACAGGTTTGCTGGATAAAGGACTCTTGTCTGCGTATTTTTTTTCTTTTCATCACATTGAAATTTTCTGCCATTCCTTTGCGGGCTTCCAAGTTTTAGTAGGTTGGTCTGTAACCACTCTGATAGTTTCCCCTTTTTATGTTATTGCCCTTTTATCCCTAGCTGCTTTCAGAATTCTTTCTTTAACTTTATATTTTGCCTGTTTCACTATGATATGTCATGCCAAAAGTTGACTCAAGTTATGTCTTAGGGGAGTTCTCTGTGCCTCTTGGATTTCAATGTCTATTTTCTTCTCCAGCTTTGGAAAGTTCTCAGCTATAATTTGATCAGGTACCCCTTCAGTACCTTTTTCTCTTTCTTCTTCTTCAAGAATTCCTAGGATACAGATATTGTTCCGTTTGATTGTATAACTCAGGTCTCGAATTCTCCTTTCATGCTCTTGGATCAATTTCTCTCTCTTTTTCTCGGCTTCCTCCTTTGCTATCACTGTGCCTTCTAATTCACCTATTCTCCTCTCTGCCTCTTCAATCCAGGCAGTGGCCACCTCCATTTTATTATTCACCTCATTTATAGCATTTTTAAACTCACCACAGCCACTGTGAAGTTCCCTAGTCTTTGTATCAATAGGTTCTCTGATGCTTTTTTCAAGCCCGGTGATTAATTTTATGATAATCGTTCTAAATTCTTGTTCACTTACAATGCTTATGTCTGTGTTGAGCAGTTCTGTGGCTGTGACTTTTTCCTGGAATTTCTTTAGAGGAGACTTCTTTGATTTCATCATTTTGGCTAGCTTTCTGTCTCTTGTGAGTTTTGAAATCTTGTTATGCACTCTGCACCTGTTAGTATCGCTCTATTAAAGGAGGCTCATTGACTGTCCAGGGCCTGTTGTTTCAAGAAGTGTTCTTTTAATGGGGTCTCTTGGTTTCTCTTGTTGTGCCTTTGATTATTTTATTTTCCTACTCAGTGATATTTCAGACTCTCCACCATGTGTACTTTGGCTTGTTTCTTGACGTAGCCCCCCACAAGACATATCATTTTAAACCCAACTTCAGTTTCCACCTCTCTTCCAGGAATGGAATTTTGAATCAATGACAAAATAGACTTTTCAACAAAGATTGAAGATTATGATGTAAAATGCTTATGTAGAAAGTCTCTGAACTCACCTCTTTTATGGAACACATCAAATTACACCTATTTATAAAGGAATTTCCCCTGAGGAAGACCTGAGAGCTGACTGAATTCCTTCTGCACAAGAAAAGGTAGGAAATAATGGTGAAAGAAAACAGTTAAGTGGGACAGAGACACAGTAATGATGGAAGCTCCCATCTGTGATGCTACAATTGGCAATGGGGAGAGATAGTACTGAAGGATAAGAGCAGATTCCTCTGTCTTTGGGAACAGAAAAAGGTGGCAATTTAGAGCAACCAGCATATAAAAGAGCCAGTCCTAGAATTCTGCCAAACAGTGGGAGCACTGATGGAATTCTCTTTTCATCAGAGTGCCCTGAGAGTGACATGGTGTATATCTGCCCCCTTGAAAGTGCAGATCAGAGCAGGGTTCAGATTCCAAGCTGGCATGCCACCTCACCAAACACCTACTCTCTTAACCCCCACAATTCCTGGACATGCTGTCATATTTAACAAAAGGCATGGATTAAAAGAAAAACTATGCATCAGCACTCCTGTATTTTTTGGGTAAATTCTTAGTAGTGCTCTTTCTGGGTCATAAGGTAGTTCTCTTTTTAATTTTGGGGGGAGGGCACTTGTTGGGATAAGCACTGGGTGTTGCATGTATTTCAATTTGACAATAAATTGTATTTTTAAAAAGGAAAAAAATAGCATATAAAAAACCCAGTCTCATAACTCTACCAAATTACCAGGAAGCTGCTAGAAATCTCTTCTGATGGAAGGAACTAAGAGATATAGTCTATACTTCTCCTCCATCTAGAAAGTAAAGACCAGTGCATATTTAGAGTGCATACTAGCCTCAGTGAGCCCTGAGCCCATAGCACATACTATCTCCAGCCATCCTACCAAAATGGCCACAAAGTGGTGTACAATGAGACACCACTGTTTAGTGCCTACTAAATTTCCAGACTTTGCACCAAGATGACACCAGCTTGAAGCACCCTGGAACACATCAGGCTCACACCACTTTTGCTTCAGGTGTTTTCCTGTGGCACACCTAGTATCTATTATTCCAGAACCTTCCAGGGGATGTCTGCTTCATATCCACCTCCCTAAAAATGCATTCCTTGCATGGAGCACCCCACACATCACTGTCAATACCAGCACTGGCTGCAGTCACCTGACCGGGGCAACCTTGGTGCCAGGGATCCTGGCACACCTAGACTTGCATCCAGTTCAGCTTTTCTTTTGGGTCACCCTCAGCGTGGAGAGTCCAAGGACAAAGACAGTTTGTAACCACTTCATCATCCACTGTCCTGCTAGAACACATTTTCATGGAGAGCTGTCGGGGGCCAAGGCTTCTGTTTGCCTCAGGCTAGGATTTTTCACTCTCCGGAGAGCAAACCAGTAAACAAGATTTCTTCTGGAGGCCGGTGTTTGCCAGCTGGCGCCTGTCCCACGGAGACAGACGCAGAAGGGCAGGGGCACACAAAAGATCAAAACCGTATTTAGTGTTACTCCCCCGCCCCCCCATATCGCTGAGGCAAATGTCGGGGCACTTCATTGATTATGCATTTCGACTCTATTTACCTGGTACTGACGTAGGTCAGCTATTTGGATATCCCCGCCCTGAAAGCCTATATAATGACAGCTTTTCTAATAAACGCTCTCTTCGACTGACCAGAAAACCGTGAGTGTCGCCTTTACTCTGCGCGTCTCCTATCCCCTTCCTCTCTCCCTCCCTCAGGTGAAGGACCCGCGACAGAGGCGTGTCCATTAGCCGGCGCGCCTGGAGCCGGCAGCCGGCCGGCCGCTGGTCGGGGCGGGATGGAGGCGTTGCATTCGCCCCGACCGGAGGCACGCCCGGAGCCGGCATAGGCGTGCCGAGGCCTGGCGAGTCCCATGCTGCCGCATCCCGGAGTAAATTACGGATGGACGGCCGAATTTGCGACTTCCGGGTCCCGTTATTTATGTCCCCCAAGGGGAACAACTATACAAGCAGTTTAGCGTTCCGCAGCTGCTCCGGGGCCAAGGGTTAGGGACCAGGCGCGCCGTACTCGGGACCGGGCGTTGGGTTTTAGACAATTTGATATAGATGCCCGGACCAGACTTTTGGGGTTAGACAGAGAGCCCAGGGACAACACCCCTGGATTCCACATTACTTTTAGCAATCCCCTTCATGGAATGCCCCAGAACCCTCTAGCTTGTACCTCACCTCAGCTTCTGTCACTCTTCCACCCATACCTCCCCCTGCATGGAGAATTTAGAAAACTCTGGCTTGTACCTACTTTAGGAGCACCTTCTGCACAATGAGACCAGTGATCTGCAGTGCTACACACTGTCTCAGCTCCAGCCACCCTGCCAAAGCAACTCATGCACAGAGCACCCTAAGACACCAAGGTTTTCACACATTAGAACTTCAGCTGTCCCCCAGTTATGTACAGTAAGGACACTTCAGTCTACACCCACTTAAGCTTTAGCTGTCCTGCCAAAATGCCTGCTACACACAAAGGCCTATGGCCAGGGAAGACTAGGGAAGATGGTCGCAGAGTAGGAGGATCCTGGCCCATGAACACAACTCAATAACTATCAAATCATCCTAAACACCATAGAAATTGACCTGAACACGACAGGGGTATCCACTCTCACCACTGTTGTTTAACATAGTGCTGGAAGACCACGTATCAGCAATCAGATAACAAGAGGAAATACAAGGCATCAGAATTGGCAAAAAAGAAGTCAAACTTTCACTTTTTGCAGATGACATGATACTCTACATGGAAAACAAAATCGACTCCACCAGAAGCCTCCATGAATTTAGTAAAGTTTCAGGGTACAAAATCAATGTACAGAAATCAGTTGCATTTTTATACACCAATGATGAAGCAGCAAAAGAGAAATCAAGAAACTGATCCCATTCACAATTGTACGAAAAACCATGAAATACCTAGGATGTGAGAGACCTATATGATGAAACTGTAGAAAACTTATGAAAGAAATTGAAGAAGACACCAAGAAATTGAAAAACATTCTATGCTTATGGATCAGAAGAAAAAACATTGTGAAAATGCCATTAGTACCCAAAGCAATCTACATTCAATGCAATCCCCACCAAAATTGCACCAGCATTTTTCTCAAAGCTAGAACAAACTATTCTCAAATTCGTATGGAACCACAAAAGACCCTGAATGGCTAAAGAAATATTGAAGAAGAAAGCCAAAACGGGAGGCATCACAATCCCAGATTTTAGCCTCTACTACAAAGCTGTCATCATCAAGACAGTATGGTATTGGCACAAAATCAGACACATAGACCAATGGAATAGAATAGAAAACCCAGAACTGGGCCCACAAATGTACGGTCAATTAATTTTTGACCAAGCAAGAAAAAGTACCCAATGGAAAAAAGACTGCCTCTTTAGCAGGAGGTGCTGGGAGAACTGGACACCAACATGCAGAAAAATGAAACTAGACCACTTTATTACACCATACAAACAAAAAAAAAAAACTCAAAATGGATTAAGGACCTGAATGTGAGGCAGGAAACCATCAAAACCCTCGAGGAGAAAGTAGGAAACAACCTCCTTGACCTCAATCACAGCAATTTCCTCCTCAACGCATCCCCAAAGGCAAGGGAAATGAAAACAAAAATCAACTATTGTGACCTCATCAAGATACAAAGCTTCTGCACTGCAAAGGAAACAATCAAGAAAACTAATAGGCAACCGACAGAATGGGAAAAGATGACATATCAAATAAAAGGCTAGTGTCCAAAATCTACAAGTAACTCACCGAACTCCACACCCACAAAACAAATAACCCAGTGAGGAAATGAGCAGAAGACATAAACAGACACCTCTCCAAAGAGGACATCCAGATGGCCTACAGGCACATGAAACGATGCTCAGCATCAGGGAAATAGAAATCAAAACCACACTGAGATACCACCTCACACCAGTCAGATGGTTAAAACTAACAAATCAAGAGACTATAGATGCTGGGGAGGGTGTGGAGAGACGGGCTACCTCCTACACTGTTGGTGGAAGTGTAAACTGGGGCAACCGCTCTGGAAAACAGTGTGGAGGTTCCTCAAAAGCTGTCAGTAGATCTCCTCCATGACCCAGCAATAGCTCTGCTAGAGATTTACCCAATAGATACAGAAGTGCTGATGCATAGGGGCACATGTACCCCAATGTCCATAACAGCACTGTCAACAATTGCTAAATCATGGAAAGAGCCTAAATATCCGTCAACTGATGAATGGGTCAAGAAGATGTGGTATGTGTACACACACACACACACACACACACACACACACACATATATATATATATATATATACATACACACACACACACACACACACAATGGAGTATTACACGGCTATGAGAAAGAATGAAATCTGGCCATTTGTAGCAAAGTGGATGGACCTCGAGGGTGTCATCCTAAGAGAAATAAGTCAGGCAGAGAAGGACAGATACCATATATTTGCACTCATAGGTCTAACAGGACAACAGGAGAAACATAATGGAGGACCATGGGGAGGGGAAGAGGGAAAGAGAGTTGGGGAGAGAGAGAGACGCAAAACTTGAGAGACTACTGAATACTGAAAACGAACCGAGGATTGAAGGGGGAGGGGGACGGCGAATAGAGGTGGTGGTAATGGAGGAGGGCACTTGTGGGGAAGAGCACTGGGTGTTATATGGAAAACAATTTGACAATAAACTATTTAAAACAAAAAAGAAAGCAAACTTTAAGTAATAGAAAAATTAGAATATTTCCCTCTTCTGTATAAAAAGTCAACCTATGCAGCTATTCTCATTTAAAAAGACTAATCAAAAGGGGAAAAAATGAGCGTAGGTTAAAGGTTTCTTGAACAATGTCAAGCAAACAAATATTCACATTACAGGTGTCTCAGGACAGAGAAAGAGACAGAAAACTTATTTGAAGAAATCATAGCTGCAAAATGCCCTAACCTAGGGAAGGAAATAAATGTTCAGGTTCAAAAATCACAAAACTCCAGGGGCCTCCTACACCTCAATCACAGCAATTTCCTCCTCGACACATCCCCAGAGGCAAGGGAATCAAGAATGAAAGTGAACTACTGGGATCTCATCAAGATAAAAAGCTTCTGCACTGCAAAGGAAACAATTAAAAATCCTAACAGGCAACCAACAAAATGGGAAAAGATAGTGGCAAATGGCATATCAGATAAAGGGCTAGTATCTAAAATACACAAGGAGCTCATTAAATTCCATACACGAAAACTGAATAATCCAGTGAAGAAATGGGTTGAAAACCTGAATAGACACTTCTCCAAAGAGGACATCCAGATGGCCAACAGGCACATGAAACGATGCTCAGAGTCACTCATCATAAGGGAAATACAAATCAAAACCACACTGAGATACCACCTCACACTGGTCAGAGTCGCTAAAATGAACAAATCAAAAGACTATAGATGCTGGCCAGGGTGTGGAGAGGCGGGCAACCTCCTACACTGTTAGTGGGAATGTAAACTGGTGCAGACTCTCTGGAAAACAGTATGGAGGTTCCTCAAAAAAACTATTGATAGAACTCCCCTATGACCCAGTAATAGCAATGGTAGAGATTTACCCAAAGGATACAGAAGTGCTGATGCATAGGAACACATGAACCCCAATGTTCATAGCGGCACTTTCTTCAATAGACAAATCCTGGTAAGAGACTAAATGCCCATCAGCTGATGAATGGATTAAGAAAATGTGGTATATATATACAATGGAGTATTACATGGCACTGAGAAAGAATGTAATATGGCCATTTGTAGCAAAGTGGATGGACCTCAAGGGTGTCATACTAACCATAATCAGTCAGGCAGAGAAGGATAGATACCATATGTTTGCACCCATAGGTCTAACAAGAGAACAGGAGAAACATAATGGAGGGCCAGAGGGAGGGGAAGAGGGAAAGAGAGTTGGGGAGAGAGAGGGACGCAAAACCTGAGAGACTATTGAATACTGAAAAGGAACTGAGAGTTGAAGGGGGAGTGGGAGGGGGGAAAGAGGTGGTGGTGATGGAGGAGGGCACTTGTCGGGAAGAGCACTGGGTGTTATATGGAAACCAATTTGACCATAAACTATTAAAAAATAGCCAAAATATGGAAAGACCCCAAATGTCCATCTACAGATGAGTGAATAAAGAAGAAGTGGTATATATGCACAATGGAGTATTAGTTGGCAATCAAAAAGAATAAAATCTTGCCATTTGCAACTAGGTGGGTGGAACTGGAAGGTATTATGCTAAGTGAAATCAGTCAGAGAAAGACACATATCATATGACTTCACCCATATTAGTAATTTAAGATAGAAATAGATAAACATAAGGGAAAGGAAGCAAAAATAATATAAAATAGGGAGAGGGACAAAACATAAGAGACTCTTAAATATAGAAAACAAACAAAGAATTGCTAGTGGGGTTGTGGGAGGGGGGATGGACTAAATGGATAAGGGGCATTAGGGGAGACACTTGTTTGAATGAGCACTAGGCATTTTACATACAGGATAAATCACTGGAATCTATTCTTGAAATCATTTTTCTACAATATGCTAACTAACTTGGATGTAAACTAAAAAGTAAATAAATAAATAAATAAATAAATAAGTAAATAATAATCAGAGGGAAAGTAACAGTTTGAATCACAGAAATACAAAGAATTATAAAAGAATATTACAAAAAAAATACATGCTAACCATTTGGACAACCTACAAAAAAATAAATTCCTAGAAACATATAACCTTAAAAATTGAATCAGAAAGAAATAGCAAATATGAGAACATCCAATTACTAGCTATAAAATTTATTCAGTAATAACAATAATAAAAATATACCAAGAAATAAAATTCCAGGACCAGTTGGGTTCACGTGAGCTCTTCCAAACATTTAAAGAATAGTTAATACCTATTCCCAGACTATCCCCAAAAAATAGAAGACAAATGAGTTTCTCTGATACCAAAACCAGACAAAGAAACAGACGCATGCATAGACACACACACACACACACACACACACACACACACACACGCATACACAGCCAATATTCCTGACGAACATAAATGCAAAACTTCTCAACAAAATATTACCAAACCACATTTAACAATAATTAAAAAAGGTTATTCACCACAGTCAAGTGGAACTTATTCAAGGGATGCAAGAATGGTTCAACACTCAAAAATGAATATAATAAACTACATAAACAAAATGAAAAAAGAAAAATCAGGTGAAAAATCTCAACAGATACAGAAAAAGCTTTTGACAAAATTAAACATTTGTTTATGATAAAAAAAAAAAAAGAGTCTCAACAAATTGAGTTTAAAGGAAACATACCTCGGGATACCTGGGTGGTTCAGTTGGTTAAGCGTCCAACTTTGGGCTCAGGTCATGATCTCAGGGTTCATGGATTTGAGCCCCCCATTGGACTCTGTGCTGACAGCTCACAGCAGTGAGACTGCTTCAGATTCTGTGTCTCCCTCTCTCTCTGCCCCTCCTCCACTCATGCTCTGTCTCTCTCTGTATCAAAAATAAATAAAACATTAAAAATTTTTTAAAAAAGAAAAAAGGAAACATACTTCAACATAATAAAAACCATATATGAAAAGCCCAAAACTAACATCATATTCAATTGTGAAAAAACGAAAGCTTTGTTTTATCTAAGATCAGGAATAAGACAAGGATGTGCCCGCTTGCAATTTTTATTCAACATAGTATTGGAAGTCCTAGCCACAGAAATCAGACAAGAAAATGAAGCATCTATATTGGTTTTTTTAAAAAGTTAGAGGAGCGCCTGGGTGGCTCAGTTGGTTAAACAGCCAACCTTGGTTTAGGTCATGATCTCACAACTCAAAGTCTTGTGAGTTCAACCTCACATTGGGCTCTGTGCTGACAGCCCAGAGCCTAGAACCTGCTTCCAATTCTGTGTCTCCTTCTCTCTCTCCGCTTCTCTCCTGCTCATGTTCTGTGTGTGTCTCTTTCTCAAAAATAACTAAACATTAAAAAAGTTAGATTGTCATTATTCCCAGAGGACATGATAAAATACATTTAAAAAAACCCTGAAGACTCCACCAAAAAAAAATACTAAAAGAATAAATGAATTCAGTAAAGCTGTAAGATATAAAATGAAAGGAAATCAGTGGCATTTCCCTACACTAATAACAAAGTAGCAGAAAGAAAAATATTTCAAAATCCATTTACTATTGCACTAAAAAGAATTAAATACCTAGAAATGTACTTAACTAAGGAAGTGGAAAAACTTGTACTTCAAAAATATAAAATGTTCATGAAAAAAGTAGCATAAACATATTCCATGCTCATGATTCAAAAAAATTAATGTTGTTAAAATGCTTATACTATGCATATTAGTCTACAAATTTAATTCAATTCCAATAAAAATACAAAAAGCATTTTTCACAGAATTATCCCAAATAATACTAAAATTTGTATGAAAGCACACAATACTCCAAAGTACCAATGTTATCTCAAGAAAGAAGAGCAAATCTGGAGGCATTGTAATCTCAGATTTCAAGGTATGCTACCAAACTGTAGTCATCAAAACAGTATCATACAGGCACAGAATTAGTTACATAGATCAATGAAAGAGAATAGAGAGCACAGAAATAAACTCACATTTATGGTCTAAGACAAATGAAACAAGAGTATACAATGGGGAAAGAACAGTTTTTTTTTTCAATAAGTGGTGCTTAGAAAGAACTCCCCTATGACCCAGCAATAGCACTGCTAGGGATTTACCCAAAGGATAGAGAAGGGCTGATGCATAGGAGCACATGTACCCCAATGTTCATAGCAGCACTTTCTACAATAGCCAAATCATGGAAAGAGCATAAATGTCCATCGACTGACGAATGGATCAAGAAGATGTGGTATATATATACAGTGGACTACTACATGGCAATGAGAAAGAATGAAATATGGCCATTTGTAGAAAAGTGGATGGACCTCGAGGGTGTCATGCTAAGTGAAATAAGTCAGACGGAGAAGGACAGATACCACATGTTTGCACTCATAGGTCTAACAGGAGAAACCTAACAGAGGAGCATAAGGAGGGGAAGGGGGAAAGAGAGTTGAGGAGAGAGAAGGACACAAATCATGAGACTATTGAATACTGAAAATGAACCGAGGACTGAAGGGGAGGGGGAGGGGGAAGGGAGTGATGGTCATGGTGGGGGGCACTTGTGGGGAGAAGCGCTGGGTGTTATATGGAAACCAATTTGACAATAAACTATTATAAAAAAATAAAAAATAAAAATCCCTGTTAATGAGATTGTAAGACAAAAAATAAATAAAAAATAAAAAAGAATGAAACTGAATTACTTTCTACCAAGATACAGAGAAATAATTTGAAAATGAGTTAGAGAACTGAATATGATACCTGAAACACTAAAAATCCTTGAACAGAGGAAGTAATTTCCTTGGTGTTGATAATTTAGCAATTTTTTCTAAATGTGTCCTCTAAGGCATGAGAAATAAAAGCAAAAATAAACTATTGAGACTACATGAAATCAAAACATTTTTACACAGCAAAGGCTGCCATCAACAAAACAAAAATACCAACTACTGAATGGAAGGAGATATTTGCAAATGACATAACCCATAAGAGTTTAATATCTAAAATATATGAAGAACTTATAAAACTAAATGCCAAAGAGAACTGCACAAATAATCAGATTAAAATAAGTAAAGAACCTGAATAATCATTTTTCCAAAGAGGATATAAAGATGGTCAGCACACCCATGAAAACATACTCAGCATTATTTTTTTAATTTTTGTATTTTTTATTTTAGAGAGAGAGTGTGAGGGGGGAATAGAGGTGGGGTGGTGGTGGAAAGAGAGAGAATCTCAATCAGGGACATCTGGGTAGCTCAGTTGGTTAAGCATCTGACTCAATTTCAGCTCAGGTCATGATCTCACAGTCCATGAGTTCCAGTCCTGTGTTGGATTCTGTGCTGACAGCTTGGAACCTGTTTAGGATTGTCTCTTTCCCTCTCTCTGACCCTCCCCCGATCACATGATCTCTCTCTCTCTCTCTCTCTCTCTCTCTCTCTCTCTCTCTCTCTCTCTCTCTCTCACACACACACACACACACACACACACTAAATAAATACACTTTTTTGAGCGGAGGTGGATAACATAAGCAGCGGGCGACAGACAGAGGGGTACGGAGGATCTGAAGTGGGCTGTGCACTGACAGGCTGACATCTTCAATTTTGTTCGTAAGCTTTCTATAGTTTTCAGTATATATATTTTTCACCTCTTTGGTTAGGTTTATTCCCAGGCATTTTATGGTTTTGATGCAATTGTAAGTGTGATCTATTCCTTGATTTCTCTTCTTACTGCTTCATTATTTGTGTACAGAAATGCAACAATTCTATACATTGATTTTATATCCTGCAACTCTGATGAATTCATATATCACTTAAAGCAGTTTTGGGGGGGGGAATCTTTTGGGTTTTCAACATAGTATATCATGCAAAGAGTGAAACTCCTTGCCAATTTGGATGACTTTTAGTTCTTTTTGTTTTCTGACTGCTGAGGCCAGGACTTTAGAAATTATGTTGAAAAGCAGTGGTGAGAGTGGACATTTATGTCGTGTTCCCGACCTTAGGGGGAGAGCTCTCAGTTTTTCCTCATTGAAGATGACATGAACTGTGAATTTTTCATATATGGCCTTTATGATGTTGAGGTATGTTCCTTCAATCCCTACTTTCTTGAGGGTTTTTATTAAGAAAGGATTCTGTATTTTGCAGAAGTCTCTCTCTGAATCTATTGATAGGATCATGTGGCTCTTATCCTTTCTTTTATTAATATGGTGTATCACATTGATTGATTTAGGTAACTGAACGAGCACTGCATCACAGGAATAAATCCCAGTTGATTGTGGTGAATATTTCTCTTAATGTATTTTTGGATTTGGTTTGCTAATATCTTGTTGAGAATTTTTGCATCCATGTTCATCATGGAAATTGGTCTGCAATTCTTCTTTTTAGTGGGGTCTGTTTTGGAGTCAAGGTAATGGTGGTCTCATAGAATTATTTTTGAAGTTTTCCTTCCATTTCTATTTTTTGGAATAACCTCAAAAAAATAGGTGTTAACTCTTTTTTAAATGTTTGGTAGAATTCTCACAGAAATCCATTCAACCCTGCACTGTTGTTTGCTGGGAGCTTTTGAATACTGATTTAAATTATTTGTTGGTTATGGGTCTGTTCAAAATTTCTATTCTTGTTTCAATTTCAGTAGTTTATTTTTTCAAGGAATTTGTCCTTTTCTTCCAGAGTGCCCATTTTATTAGCATATAATTGTTTATAATATTCTCTTCTTATTTTTTTATTTCTGTTGTGTTGTCATTTTGAAGGAAGAAAAAAAATTAATAAAATTTTTAAAAAATAAAATAAAATCAAACACGGGAAGCTAGATCCTAGGTGTGTTTTGGTCTGATTGTTGAAAAAAGCTTGATAGAATAGAGGAAAAAGGGAAGAAAAAAACAGTTGAGAGAAAAATTTAAATTTAAAAATTATATCATAAAATAGACTAAAATAAGAAATGAAATAGAATAAAAAATTTAAAAAATACAATAAAGTATTTTTTTTCTTTCTGTATCCAAGAAAAAGAAAGAAAATAAATAAAAATGAAAACAATTTAAGTAAACACAGAAGCAAGAAACCAAATAAATGAACCAGCAAACAGAATGAAACCAGAATGAAGTTACATCCAATTTCCCTAGAACTGAAACTATGAGGCACTCTATAATACATACACTAAGCAGGTAGGTAGAGTGACTTGTGCTGGTCTTATAGGGGATGTGCTTGCAGGGCACAGTTGGCTGGGGATCAGTGTAATGACTCCGTTCTCCACTAGGTGGTGCTGGATAACAGTGGGATGGATCAGTGTGTCTGTCTACATGGTAAGTTTGTGGATGAGGTGGAAATGACTTCACTCATCTCCCTTGTCTCTTGCACAGGACTTAGCAGTCTCACCAACCCATGATCAAGCACCACTCCTTTATCTCAGGCCTCTGTACACTCGTGCCTTTACCCTGTCCATGATCAAGCTCTCTGCCTGCCAGTTGGCACCTGTATCCAGAGTTTTATCTAAGACGGAGTTGTGTTTCAAAGCCCCACACTTCAGAGACTCCTATGGCTTGGACTCACTCTGACTCTCTAGGGATGGGTCTCACTGAACAATGGCCAGACACTGCTCGACTCAAAAGGTTTGTGTGATCACATAGTGGTAGAGGATCAAAGATTATGGCAAATCACAACACACAACTGGTGCCAGCTTTCCCTGTGCTCTGGCATCTTTGTCCCAATACCAGCAAATGTTGCTGCTCTCCAGGGTACTCTGGGACCTTTGCTTATGCAGAGGCCGTATGGACTCTACCAAATGCACTCCAAACAGGGAATCACTTCTCCCTATGTGGCACATATATCCCTCGGACCATGCTGGGGATTCACCCCACTTCTTCACCAGAGCACTGCCATGCACTGAGTTCTGGAACTTCAGACTCTGCACTCCACTGTTTATAGAATCCTGGTAGTATTGAAATCCTCTCCTTTCTTCCCAACAATGGTTTTGGAGAAGAGTTTTTTTGTTTTTTGTTTTTGTTTTTTTGTGGTTGTTGTTGTTGTTCAGCCACCTGCAGGTATTTCCACTCTTTCTCTCTTTCTCTTGTACTACCACAATGTGCCACACTCTTCCCCCCTTCTCTTTTCTCTCTCTGTCCTCTCTTCATGAAAATGGCTCCCTACCCACTGTGGCTTTTCTTTCCCCTAATTCACCTCTACTCACTGCATACTTGCCAAGTTCTGTGAATCAATTTATGCAGATTGTTGCATTAATCCTAAGATCAATTTCCCAGGTGTTCAAAATGATTTGGTGCTGATCTAGGTGCTTTTCAGGAACAAGACACACTCAGGGTCTCCATGCTGCTCTGCCATCTTAAATCCTTCCCAAGATTTCATGCTTTTTTAATGGCCAGGTAATATTTTATTGAATATGTATACTATCTCTTCATTATCTATTCATCTGTCAATGGACACTTAGGTTGCTTCCATATCTTGGGTATTGTGAATATTCTATACTGAACATAGAGGTGCATATTTCTAACTGAACTGGTGTTTTTGCTTTCTTTGGATAAATATTTAGAAGTGGAATTTCTGGATATTATGATAGTTCTATTTTTAATCTTTTAAGTACCCTCCATATGGCTTTTCATATTGGATACAGCAATTCACATTCCCATTGACAATTCATGAGTGTCCCTTTCTCCACATCTTCAACAAGACATTATTTTTTTGGTTTTTTAATAATGGGCAATTTAACAAGTACAAGGTAATATTGGTGTTTTGATTTTTATTTCCTCAATGAGTAGTGATGTTGATCATCTTTTCAAGTGTCTGCCAGTCATTTGTATGTCTCTACAGAACAATAACGGTTCAAATCTACTACCACTTTTGTTTTTGGGAAAACTGGAAAGCAACATGAGAAAGAGTAAAACTGGACCACTTTCTCACACCATACACAAAAATAAATTCAAAAAAGAAGAAAGTACTAACAGTGAGACAGGAAGCCATAAAAATCCTAGAGGAGAACACAGACAATAAACTCTTTGACATCAGCTGCATCAGCTTCTTAATAGATACATCCCCTGAGGTAATGGATACAAAAACCAAAAATGAACTATTGGGACTTCATCAAGATAAAACGTTTCTGCACAGTGAAGAAAGTAATCAACCAAACTAAAAGGCAACCAATGGAATGGGAGAAGTTATTTGCAAACGACATATCTTTTTATCAGATAAGGTAGTATTCAAAATCTATTAAGAACTTATCTCACTTCACATCCAAAAAGACAAATAATTAAATTAAAAATAGGCAGATATTTTTCCAAATAAGACATTCAGATGTCTAACAGGCACATGAAAAGATGATCAACATCACTCATCATCAAAACTATATGAGATACCATCATACACCTGTCAGAATGGCTAAAATTAGTAACACAGGAAACAACAGGTGTTGGCTAGGATGCAGAGAAAGGAGACCCCTCTTACACTATTAGTAGGAAAGCAATTTGTTGCAACCACTGTGGGAAACAGTATGGAGCTTCCTCAAAATTTAAAAATAGAACTACTCTATGATCCAGCAAGTACACTGCCAGGTATTTACAGGATACAAAAATACTGATTTGAAGTGATACATGCACTTCAATGTTTACAGAAGCATTATCAACAATAGCTACCTATGGAAAGAGTGCAAATATCCACTTACTGATAAATGGATAAAAAAAGAATTGGTACACACACACACACACACACACACACACACACACACACACACACAGGAATATTACTCAACCATAAAAAGAATGAAATCTTGCCATTTGCAATGATGTGGGTTTAGCTAGAGTGTATTATACTAAGTTAAATACGTCAGTCAGAAAGATAAATACCATATTATTTCACCAATATGTGGAATTTAAGAAAAAAAGATGAACATAGGGTAAGGAAAGGAAAAATAAAATAAGGGAATAACAAAAGGAGACAAAGCATAGGAAACTCAAATATAGAGAACAAACTGAGGGTTTCTGGAGGGGAGGTGGGCAGGAGGATGGGTTAAATGGGTGATGGGTATTTAGGAGGGAACTTGTGATGAGCACTGGGTGTTGAATGTAAGTGATGAATCACTATTTTCTACACTTGAAAACTAATATTATACTGTATGTTAACTAACTATAATTTACATAAAACTTGAAACTACAAAAAAATCTAGAGGCCATTTTTAGTTGTATTTCTATTTTTATTTTATTTTATTTAAATATTTTTATGTTAACATTTTAATCAGATATTTGGTTTGCCATTTCTTCCTCTATTTTCAATTTTGTTGATGTTTTCCTTAGCTATACAAAAGGCTTTTAGTTTGAAGTAGTCCTATTTGTTTATTTAAGCCTTTGTTGCCTTAGTATGAGAAAAGTAGTCTAAAAATATTGGTAAAACTGATATCCAAAAGCTTATTGTTTATATTTTCTTTGAGACATTTTATATTTTTTGGTCTCATTTTTGGTTTTTAATCAGCATTTATTTATTTGTTTGTTTGTTTATTTATTTAAAAATATAGTGTTCCAGTTTCATTCTTGTATGTAGCTGTCCAGTTTTCCCAACACCATTTTTTAAAATAGTTTACTGTCAAATTGGTTTCCATACAACACCCAGTGCTCTTCCCCACAAGTGTCCTCCTCCACTACTACCACCTCTTTTCCCCCTCACCCTCAGTTTTCAATAGTCTCTCAGGTTTTGCATCCCTCTCTCTCCCCAACTCTCTTTCCCTTTTCCCCTCCCTCTGGTCCTCCATTAGGATTCTCCTGTTCTCCTGTTAGACCTATGAGTGCAAACATGGTATCTATCCTTCTCTGCCTGACTGATTTCGCTTAGCATGACATCCTCGAGGTCCATCCACTTTGCTACAAATGGCCAGATTTCATTCTTTCTCATTGCCATGTAATACTCCATTGTATATATATACCACATCTTCTTGATCCATTCATCAGGTGATGGACATTGAGGCTCTTTCCATGATTTGGCTATTGTTGACAGTGCTGCTATGAACATTGAGACACAAACAGACACTTCTCCAAAGAGGACATCCAGATGGCCTACAGGCACATGAAATGATGCTCAACATCACTCATCATCAGGGAAACACAAATCAAAACCACACTGAGATACCACCCCAACACCATTTATTCAATGAAATTTCTTTTCCCGATTGTATATCCTTGCTTCATTTGCAATAAATTAATTGACTATATATGCATTGGTTTTTTTCTGGAGTCTCAATTCTATTTGATTGATCTATGTGATTGTTTCTGTGTCAACACCATAGTGTTTTGATTAGAACAGCTTTATATTACAATGTAAAATCTTGAAACTATGATAAATCCAGCTTTGTTATTTTTTTCTTCACACGGTGTTGGGTTTTTTTAGTTCTTATGTGGTTTCATAGGAATTTGAGGATTCTTTATGTGAAAAAATGACATTGCTCTGTTGATGGGAACTGCATTGAATCAGTAGGCTGTTTGGGGTATTACAGATGTTTTACAAATATTAATTCTTCTAACCTTTGAACGCAATGTATCTTTCTGTTTTTTGTGTGTCTTCTTGATTTCTTTAATCAGTGTATTATAGTTGCCAGAGTGCATGTGTTTCAACTATTTTAGTTAATTAATACCTAGGCTATTTATTCTTTCTGCTTCAATTGTAAGTAGAATTGTTTTCTTAATTTCTAGTAGATCATTATTAGTATATGTAAACACAACCAATTTCTCTGTGTTAACTGTGTATCCTGCAACTTTACCAAATTTATTTATTATTACTGATAGTTTTTTGGGGTACTCTGTATGATTTTTTAATTTAGTAACATATCATCTCAAAATACTGGCAGTTTTACTTCTTTTCCAACTTGGATGATTACTTTTGTTTCCTAATTGCTGTTGCTAAGACTTCCAAAATTATGTTGAATAAAAGTGGAAAGAGTGGGCATTCTGTATTTTTCACCTTTTCACTCTTGAGTATGTTGTTAACTGTTGGTTTCTCTTAAATGTCCTTTATTACATTGAGGTACATTCCCTCTATAACCATTTATTGAGAGTTTTATAATAAATTGATGTTGAAGTCGATCAAGTGCTTTTTCTGTACATATTCAAATGTTTTTTTTAATATGGTGTATCATGTTTGATTTGTGGATGTTGAACCATCTGTGCATTCCTGAATAAATACCACTTGATCAAAATGTATGATTCTTTAAATTTACTGTTGAATTCATTTTGCTTATATTTTGTTAAGATATTTTGCATTTATGATCACCAGCAGTACTGGCCTGTGAATTTCCTTCTTGTGGTGTTTTCTTTCTTATATAAGATAGAGCAATGTTGGTCCCATAAAATAAATTTGCAATCTGTATATCTTATTTGATTATTTGGAATAATTTAAGAAAAATAGGTACTAACTCTTTTTTTTAAAGTTTGGTAAAGTTTGGGGCACCTGGATGACTAAGTCAGCTTAGCATCTGACTCTGCACTTTGGCTCAGGTCATGATCTCACCATTTTGTTTGTGAGATCAAGTTCCTCATTGGATTCCACATGGAGAGCAGGGGGCATGCCTGGGATTCTCTGTCTCCCTCTCTCTCTGCACCTCCCTGACTCATGCACACGCATGCACACACATCTCTGTTTCTCAAAATTAGTAAACTAAAAAAAAAAAAATGTTTGGTAAACTTTACCTGTGAAACCATCTCATTCTGCACTTTTGTTTCTTGGGAGTTTTAAATTACTTATTAAATTTTAGTACCTGTAAAGGGTCTATTCAGATTTTCTATTCCTCTGTGATTCAGTCTTAGAAGGCTTAGATTTTTTTAGAAATTTATCCATCTTCTGTTTTCTTTTTTTTTATATAATTGCTTGTGATGCTATTATGATTCACTGTATTTCTGTGGGTTCAGCTGTACTTTTCACTTCTCATTTCTTGTTTTTAATATTTATTTTACTTTAGACAGAAAGAGACAGAGACAGAGCATGAGTGGGGGAAAGGCAGAGAGACAGGGAAACAGAATCTGAGACAGGCTCCAGGCTCTGAGCTGTCAGCACATCATGACCTGAGCCAAACTTGGATGTTTAACAAACTGAGCCACCCAGGTGCCCCTTCATTTCTAATTTCTGATTTTACTTATTTGAACCCTCTTTTTTTCTTGATGCGTCTGTCTAGAGGTCTACTGATTTTTTTCTCATTGTATTAGTGGGATCATAATATATACAGTAATCCTCCAAATTGTTTGTGTATAGAATGCATTTATATAGTAGTATTATTTATATATGTAACTGGAATTAAGTTGTAAAATCTGAAAGAGATTTATTGTATAACAATTTTTATTTGAATATAGTTGATACACAATGTCACATTATTTTCAGATGTACAATATAGTAATTCAACTTTTTTAGGCACTATGCTATGCTCACCACAGGTGTAGTTGCAATTTGTTACCACACAATATTATTACAATATCATTGACAATATTCCTGATGCTGTACCTTTTATTTCTGTGAATTATTTATTCTATAATTGGAAGTCTGTTTCTCACATCTCCTTCTCCAGTTTTCCTAACCTCGCAGCCCCCTTCTGACAAACATCAGTTTGTTCTTTATATTTATAACTCTAATTCTGCTTTTTGTTTGTTTATTCATTTATTATGTTTTTCAGGTTTCAATGTGAATGAACTCATATGGTATTTGTCATTCTCGGTCTGATTTATTTCTCTCAGCATTATACTCTCCAGGTTCACCCATGTGGTCATAAATCGCAATATTTCACCATTTATATGACTACGTAATATTCCTGCATGTATGTGTGTTTTTGTGTGTGTGTGCATGACATATTCCTTTTTTATTCATCTATGGATAGACACTTATGTTGATTCCATATCCTACCAATTACATATAAAAATGCTGCAATAAAAATAAGGCTAAATATTTATTTTCAAACTGTTGTTTTCATTCTTTTTGCATAAATACACAACAGTGGAAGTACTAGATCATATGTTATTTCTATTTTTAATTGTGTAAGAAATTTCCATACAGTTTCACATGTTGGTTGTACAAATTTACACCAGTAATGCATGAGAGTTCTTTTTCTCCACATCCTCACCAACACTTGCTATTCCTTGTCTTTTTACTTTAGCCATTCTGACGGTTGTAAGGTGATATATCATTGTGTTTTGATTCTATTTTTCTGATGATAAAGGATGTTGAGAATTTTTAGGCATCTTTTTGTCATATGTACATATTATATAGTATATATTATATATATTTAAACAAGATTAAAATGATATGTGTGTGCGTGTATCATTTGCAAATATCTTCTCCCCTTCAGTAGGTTACCTTTTTACTTTGTTTATGGCTTTATTGGCTGTGCAAAATATTTTAATTTTGATGTAGTCCTAATAGTTTAGTTTTGCTTTTGTTTCTTTTGCATTAGGGAAGATATCCAGAAAAATGTTCCTAAGGCTAATATCAGAGAAATTTCTGTGTTCTTTTATAGGTTTTTATGGTTTCAGGTCTCACACTAAGGTCTTTAATCAATTTTCAGTTTATTTTTGTGAATGATGTTATGATGTGATCCAACTTCATTGCTTCACATATATCCCTCCAGTTTTGCCAACACCATTGATTGAAAAGACTGTCTTTTCCCCATTGTATATTCTTGCCTTCTGTGTCATAAATTAACTGACTATATAGATGTGGGTTTATTTCTGGGACTTCTATTCTGCTTCGTTGATCTATGTGTGTATTTTGTGACAGAACCATACTGTTTTTATTACTAATGCTTTGTAGTACATCTTAAAATCCAGAATTCTGCTACTTCTTTTTTTTTATAATCGTTTATTGTCAAATTGGTTTCCATATAACACCCAGTATTTCTCCCCACAAGTGCCCCCCTCCATGACCATCACCTCCTTCACCCCCTCCCGCTTCAGTCCTCTGTTTATTTTCAGTATTCAGTAGTCTCTCATGATTTGTGTCTCAAGCTCCCCCCAACTCTCTTTCCCCCTTCCCCTCTCTATGGATCTCTGCTAGGTTTCTCCTGTTAGAACGATGAGTGCAAACATATGGTATCTGTTCTTCTCTCTCTGACTTATTTTTCTTAGCATGACACCCTCGAGGTCGATCCACTTTGCTACAATTGGCCAGATTTTATTCTTTCTCATTGCCATGTAGTACTCCATTGTGTATATATGCCACATCTTCTTGATTCATTCATCAGCTGATGGACATTTAGGCTCTTTCCATGATTTGGCTATTGTAGAAAGTGCCAATATGAACATTGGGGTACATGTGCACCCATGCATCAACACTTCTGTATCCATTGGGTAAATCCAAAAAAACAAACAAACAAAACAAAACTAATAGGCAAACGACAGAATGGGAAAAGACAGCATATCAGATAAAGGGCTAGTATCCAAAATGTACAAGGAACTCACTAAACTCCATACCTGAAAAACGAATAATCCAGTGAAGAAATGGGCAGATCTGAACAGACACTTCTCCAAAGAGGACATCCAGTTGACCAACAGGCACGTGAAATGATGCTAAGTGTCACTTACCATCAAGGAAATACAAATCAAAACCACACTGAGATACCATCTCACACAGGTCAGAGTCGCTAAAATGAACAAATCAAGAGACTATAGATGCTCGAGAGGATGTGGAGAAATGGGCACCCTCCTACACTGCTGGTGGGAAGGTAAATTGGTGCAGACTCTCTGGAAAACAGTATGGAGGTTCTTCAAAAAAACTATCGATAGAACTCCCCTATGACCCAGCAATAGCACTGCTAGAGATTTACCCAAGAATTTTGCTACTTCTAACTTTGTTCTTTCTTTCCCTCAAGATAGCCTGGGCTATTCAGTTTTTGTATTCCATGCTAATTTTAGTATTACTTATTCTTTTTTTATTATTTTTTTATAATAGTTTATTGTCAAATTGGTTTCCATATAACACCCAGTGCTTCTCCCCAAAAGTGCCCCCCACCATGACCATCACGCCCTCCCCCCTCAGTCCATGGTTCGTCTCCAGTATTCAGTAGTCTCCCTTGATCCGTGTCCCTCACTCATCCCCGCTCTCTTTCCCCCTTCCTCTCTCCATGGTCCCCTGCCAGGCCTGTCCAGTTAGACCTATGAATGAAAACATATGGTATCTATCCTTCTCTGCCTGACTAGTTTCGCTTAGCATGACACCCTCAA